>BJCN01147466.1:0-11362 GCA_018326445.1 Flaveria brownii
GAGGCTCAGTCGCACGAATGAGATCTGTAACCTATAAATACCACTTAAATCGTGGAAAATTGTAACACTTCGAATACTTGCAACCCTAGTGACCGAGAGCGCCCTGTTCGTCCATTCCAAGTTCATAGAACGTCTTAGATCGATCCTAATCCATTCTTAACGTTTTATAATCGTTAGGTTTGATCTTGATCACGTTCTTCCTGATTGGATCACCAATCAAATAGGATTCCGCACTATTTAATCTGGTATAACGTAGAATCAGTTAGTATTCCGTCTATACACGGTCCTAACACTCTATGAGGATAAGCTATTGGAATTCTAGAGGACCTGCCAAGAGGTCACCATGGATGAGGAGAAGGCACTATCTGCCACAGTGTAGGGGAGGACAGTCTTCATCACTCCAGCCTTAATAAACACTCATCTTCAGCTAGATGATGTAGAAGGTGAATTGTCCTATCCCAAATCTGCGGTTAACTAGTCCTTTGGATAGATCGGCTATGAAGGTGACTTCTTAGTCATAACCTTCAGGAAAGAAAAGGTCTACTCTCAATGGAAATACCTCATCCATGTGGTAATTCATAGTTTGTCTAACAAACATGGAGGGTGGGATCAGATTCCTAAGGATCTTTCCTTTATAGTACATAGGATGGTTCAAGCGGTTAGTTTCAGGTATTCATAATTTGTATACACTAATTTACCTACAAACTTAGACTCCTTAGAATATTATATGTTTCCTAGATATGTCCAGCATATTCTCAAGTATGAACTAGGTTCACAGTTGAGAGGAACGGGTAATGTTCTAAAATCAGGACCAATGAAACCCGACATCTTTGAAACTATGAGAAAGCCTACTGTGGGATTCTCAGGAATAGAAACAGCGCTAGTCCTAAAAATGTTAGAGCTCATTGCTCAAGGTGACAACCTTGCAGCATCAACTAGTAATGAACACACACCTTCTACTTCACAACCACCCACACAACCACAAATAACAATCACCTACCAAAGAAAATCTAAACAAACCCCTACACAAGTTACTCTGCTTGCACAGGCCCCCATATCACTACCTATGTAAGAGGAAGTGGACATTGGAGCTCCCACTTCCCCTGAGGAGCAAACCACTCCCATCTCATCAATGATCGGTACTGAGGTTCCTCATGCTTAGACTGATGAGCTCACAACCGAAACAGCCTTAAGACTTAACTTAGAGACTCAAAACTCTAGTGAACAACCTTTAGAGGACAGTTACCATCCCCAGCCTCTTGATCTAAACCAACCAATTCCTAACCTAGAATTCTACGATGATGAAGATATGAGATTCAGTGAATCATGAGTCTCTCTTCTCCTTCCCTGCTCTAGGAGAGATGAGTACTCCTGCCTTTCACATATCTAGCCCACATCATCCAGCTACTACTTAGGTAGATCTCCATGAACCTGTTTAGGAGATCCACATGAAGAGGCTCTCACTTCAGCAAATAATTATATTATTAAGACCTCAACCATGGCAACTCAGCCCATTGACACTTCAATTGAAGCTGTCAGTGTGCAGGGGAAATCCAGAAGCCAAGAACAACATGCTTGTGATGAGGAAGATGAATTAGGTCCTATTCTCTCATCCCCCAGTGATTCTTCTGATGAAGATGAGGGGAACATGAGACTAAAGGTGCACAAACTGACCAAAACATGGACCTATTTAGTCTCTAAGGTTAGTCACTTGGAATCTCAAGTGACTACCTTGCAAAGAAGGGTCCATGATCAGCAAGTTTAGATTTCGAATCTTAAGGAAAAAGTAGTTGGGAGACCTTTCAGGAGGACTCAATCAGGAACAAAAGAACCTGAGGATGTGACAGACTTAACCCCCAGCTCACCTACACAAGAGGGTGTGCTAACAAAAAAGGGGGAGGAAGTCCAAACAATCACAAAACCAAGGAGTTCTTCATAGAGTGTGGACATTGAGGATTCACCACTCTCACTTGCAATTGCCCATACTTAGTAACCTCATCAAGTCCATATTGATATGGACTCACACATACAAAGTTTGTTTGAGGAGGGTATCCCAAGGGATATGTCTGCCCCACCCTATGGAGCTGAGAATGAAATACTAGGGTGGAGGTATGATGATGATAGAAGAGCCATAATACTACATAGATTTTAGGTGTAGCAAGAGGTTTTTAACTTTCATACCCTGAACTACTATGATAGTCTTCCTCTAGTCCATATATCACTTGCCAACCAGAGTTAAAATAGGCAAGCTAACATACTGGCTGAGAGGATTCAAGACATGATTGTTGAAGAGTTCAGATGTAGAAGAAGACAAAGGCAAACATGCAATGCCATTAGTCAACTGGATGTTGATGTGGACCCTAAGATTAGCTTCGAGGTGAAATCTTAACTGAAGGCCCAGTGATAGACCTTGTAAACCTTCTCACAAGAACAACTTTAATATCCTATAGACTCAATGAAGTACCAGCTGGTGAAGTTGCTTCACAGCCTCTCGCTGGCCAGAGCTTGACTACTGAATATGGCAAGGAAAGCTAAAGCTCTCTCCACATTGAGTCACCTAGGTCTGTGAGTAACAAAGGGAAAAGAAAACTGACTCCTAAGGAGATTGAGGATGAGGAAATAGAAAGGAAGAGGAAGCTAATAGGAGAGAGTTCAAGTAGGTCTCCAGGCTTCATGGAAGCTGGAATCAAGGCTGCCCCCAGGCCAAATACTCATGATGATAAGTTAAGAGTAGCCAGATTAAACAACTTGTGGACTAGGAACTATAATATAGATGAACACTTCTCTCTTCCCTTAGAAGAACTTAATGAACTATCATACATAGAGCTGACAAAGGAGAGGAATGAGGCAGACGTTGCAGAGTTGCTCCTTAAAATTGCAGAAGAAAGAAGGCAGAAAAGGTTGTACAAACATGCTCCAAGCCTCTTCCTAGGTCAAGAAAGCCCTGATACAGCGGCTGGGGCAACTGAACAACCTTAGGCAGACAAGGAGGTTGTTAGACAAAATATGATCAACTACCTTAGTGCCACAGGTCTCTATTAGGCATCTGTGCTTCTTCCCCTATCATATGAGTAAATTGAATTCAAGTATCTTAAGTAGTTGGAGCAACAAGTTATTAAAGAACAAAAGCAGCTAAGAGAAAGATGAAGGAAGAAGCTTCAAAGTCAAGAGCCATCATCCAAAAGAGCCAAAAGAAGTCTACTGATAAGCAAAGGATGATGAGCTTCTTGAAACTGTATGGATTCTCAGGAAGGAGGCTTGGTACAATGTCTCTATCCACTATGGATGAGCACATTAGACTGATAAAGCAAAAGATTAAAAAGGGAGAGCTTGTTGACTTGCATTCTTCACCAAGTGAAGCTCTCCTAAGGTTGAGGTTAAGGTTAAACCCACTCAGACCAGACAACCTGGACATAGAGCTACATCTTAGCCAACTTCTTCTTCTAATCCATAACAGGGTCTGCTCCTTTTCTTTCTAAACCTGTGAGGAAAGATGACCCAGCTAAGAAAGACATAACAGAACAACCTGGTACTGAAGACCAGTCTTCTCAGCTAAAGAATCCAAAGAGGACGAAAAGGATGGCCATTAAAAGTGTGTCTAAGAAGATTCAAAGGCATCCACCTCCACACCTCTGGATTAGTCTAATCATCCTGAGGAAATGCAAAAAGAGGTTGCTCAACTTAAACTTAAGCACAACCTCTTACATCTAGAAGACCCATCATGTCTTGGACTTTTGCTGCTAATCTAGACAGATGGTATGTCATCAAAGATCAAGGAGGAAAAGATGTCCATTTCTAGCTACACATGCTCGATCTACCTCTGCCTGATCTCTATGACATGAAAACGTATTATAAAAGTCCGATGGATCCTGATCAATTGATGAAGAATGGAATGATCTTTATCCTAATAAGGACTGTCAATATCTGAATAACCTTTTCTATTTTGGTAGCATCAGCCAAAGGGGAGTTTGTAAGGTTATATTAGAAAGGCTGATACAACCAAAGCAACCAAAGAGCTTCCAATAGAAGTTACTTCGAAAGTTTTACACCTTTCATAAAAAATATTCTATGTGTAAAATCTTCTAAAGCCAAAGACCAAATCTTTCAAAGGAAAAGATGAAGTCTTTCAAAACATCAAAGACAAAGTCTTCCAAAGCCAATGAAGTGAAGACTGATTTGTTCCAAAAGACAGAGAAGACATGCTTTCTCTGATCAACTTTTGCATAATGCTGACCAACTTTCCGCTGCAACTCTAAAGACTCATCAACTTGTATAAGTTGATGAAAAGGTCTATGCTTTTACAACTATAAATTAAGATCTTAAGTCTGTAACTTTCTACTTTGTACCATTTATCCTTTTTGTAATATATTAGGATGTGAGTTATGACATGTCATAATCACTAGTTAAAAGGAAATCTGCCTTTTGACTCTGCATTGACCTTGTTATCTAGATCAGTGTTTCTAGTTGGCTTTAAAGTATAGCCAGCTATAGGATATAGTATAAGGTATATCTGGTTCTTGTATTTCTTTTCATGCTTTGTAATACTTGTAATAACACTAGAGAGCAATATACAACATTCTTGAAAATCATACTTATATTGTTTTTATTCTTTGTTCTGTCTCTTACTTACTTGTGTTCTTAGCATCACATACACAAACCCGATTCCTATTTGATCTGTTTTAACACTCTCCACATTGTGAGACTGATTGTATTGACCACCCTAAACCTGTCCTGCATATTAGTTACTCTTGCATGGCTTAAACCCAATTGCAATATTTTAATGTTTCTTGCACTTTCTTTGGCTATATTTGGAATAAGAAATAAGAGTATAAGCACACATTAGGTTTATATGATTAGTCTCTAATAATCTTTCCCTGCTCTAAATTTCCAATATTATTCTCTAAAAGATAATTTGTTTTGACTCAAAAAGTTTATTGTAGATCCTTGTTTATGTACTCTTCCGCGTTTGTTTGATATGGTTCTAATTTAGCTTTAACATTTGCTTGTGCTTTATCAACATCATCATCAGTAGCAACATTATAGCTTTCTTTTTTAATAGCAACTTCAATAGTACTTCCAAAACTTTAGTGAGTATTTATTACTAAGCTAGTTGATGATGTTGTTTCTTGTTAAATTATCTTAATAACATATGGTGGATTTGTGGATGGCCTAATTAAACAAAAGGTGAACTTGAGTTCACTATTACGGTCATCCATCCTAATGTTTTCTACAGATACATCAATAGTTTTTGTAAGTGAATAAGAGATAACATCTAGATCAACTAAATTCCAGACCAAAACTAGGTTAACAAGAAGAGTGTTCAAAGAAGTTATCATTTATTGTGTCATCTATGATTATAGTCCCTTTGTTGTACACTCTACAAGCTTTCTATTATGTAGCATATCCAACAATGTATCCTCAATCAAATTTTGCATCAAACTTGAATAATGATGACTTGTGTATATTACTATGCAATGAAACCCTAAAGGTTTTTGAAAATCAAATGGAATTCTAGTCACATCTTAGTTTTCTACGCTCCCGGGATGTGTGACTGATTGGTTTTGTTTAACATTGTGGTTTCAAATCATTTTTACACAATGGAAAATTTTTATCAAAACACATTTATTGTAAAGCATGTAACATCAGTGTTAGATTAAAATTTTTATATTTCATATATTTAGAAAGAGACTAAAACCCTTAAAAATTTACAATTAAAATTTGGTTTCATAAACACCAGTAGTCACAATAAATTTAAGCGCTTAGACAGTCGTAAATCTTTTTAGCATTCACTTGGTATTTATGTTAGCCATCTGGGTTATCCAGGCTTTAGGAGTCATAATTCTTTGGCTCTATATACATTTTAAGCATAAATGATATTTTGATTCTTAAGTCATAATTTCATTTGCAAACTATACATATTGACATCAACAATGGAGTTCACCATTCATATATACTAGATCTATGGATTCGAAAGACTTCATCAGGGACCTTCTGGATCTACATTGACTCCTTGACTAGCTCTAGTATGGGTTTTTTACCCATTCTCAAAATATCAATTTGGCCATAATATAGATATACTTCTAGTCTAAATGTCTTTATCACAGAATGCGGATCATGATTCAACAATTCATCATTTCATTAATGCCATTTTTACATATATATAATAATAAATATTTTATTTACAAATGTACAATGTATTCACCTTGTTTGAGAGTGATTGATCTAGATTATATATTAAGAGTATGTAGCTAGTTCCTAAGCAAATAACAACTCTTCTTAGAGACCTAGTTTTTCATTCTCTAATCCTTATTTTTTCATTCTTGAGTTGGTTTTCCCTACATAGTACCTTGGGAATATCCTAGGAAAGTTCTAACATGAATACGAGGTTGGATTGAGGTAGATTTGAATGAGTCATTTGAAGTTTTGGATGTAGAAATTTTCAAACCCAAACATCCTAAATATAGATTATCATGGGGGTCGATGCACTCCGTATCACGAAGATGATGTCGGCTGCATCACATGACATGTTGCATGGCTGACACGTGATGCCAATAGATCGGACCCCCTTTTACAACGCGGCCCACATCCACATTCTGTTGCAACCCGTATCATGACCATGTTTCACTTCCGATCCTCAGTCATTAGCCATGTGTCAATTCATGATTCTTCGACATCACTTTCGTGTCAACCAACCGGAGTTTGCTTAGCCTGGTCATCATGGTTTGCATCCAAACAGGATATGTTCCACATCTTGGCCACTCGGTGATGCAGTCCACACTTAGCATATTATACCCAACTTATTTTATAAGATATACTTTTTCAAGATTTACCTTTCTATTGGTTAAAGTTTCTTGTCCATTTATATAACCACCTCTAGCGTTCTTACCAAAGCAACATACCTCATTGAAAATTGAAAGTTTTTAAATTATGAAGGCGGTATCCATTGCTTGCCAAGTGTTTAGACAAGCGTTTTCCAAATGTCATATATTATTTTTATGTCTTTGACCTCCTTGAACAAAGTCACACACTAGTTAGACTTGGGAACCCAAGCCCCGATGGTCTTGGGTTTGTATTTGATAAATTTTTTGTTGTTAAAACTAGTTTGTTTTTATTTTCTCATAACTACTTTTGTTGGTACAAATGTGTTAGGATCACTAACAAACTTTGCTTTGTCATTTTCTATTGACTTCCATTGTGACGATTCCTTTTATGTGTCCATATTTCATTGGTTGGATTCGGTTTACTTTTTGGTACAAGAATTATTTAACTTTCATCATTATTTGGTGTTGATTTATCTTTCAATACAGATTATTATTATAATACCAATCTTTGTTTAAGTATTGAATTTTGTTTTGGTATGGAATTTTGTTTTGGTATTTAATTTTGTTTTGGTTCTAGATTTTATTTTGGTATTGAATTTTGGTTTTAGTAATAGTTTTTATTTCGGTACTAAGATTTGTTCATTTAATTTTATTTTCATACTAATGCTTGCTTTGCTACCGATATATTAGTTCGGACCATTTTGTTTTTCCTCTTTGGTATTGATTTCTGAGTTTGTATGGATGCTTTCCATCTTAGTACCAATATTTGATTAATTGTGAAAAACTATTTGTTCATATAACTCATTGGATTGCAATAGCAATCCCTTGCCAAGTGATTAATCATGCTAGAAATTAAACATCATTTTATGCACAAATTGAAAATGATTTTGAGAAATTTGTTTTCATGAGTTGGATTCTGAAATCTAAGGGGTCATCTGGTTCACGAAATTAAATGAAATTAAAATTAGAATTTGAATCAATTCCAACAAAAATACGTGTTTGGTTGGTCCATTTAGGGAATTGGAATTGGAAAGTCTTCCCACAACCAAGGAATTGACATTCCTTCATACTAGTGATAAAATTCTAAACATTCTATTGGAAAGTTTGAAGATGACCAAAAAGACCATCTCCTTCTTTTATTCTTTTACTCATCTTCGATCCTAAATTCCAAAGAAAATCAAACATCTATCATTAGTTTCATCTTCATAATACTAAATTCAAAAATAAAAATGAAGCAATAAACAAAACTTGAATACATTGACTTCTGGATCAAAATTAAACTGAAATTGTTTAGCGTAAATAAATCGAACCAGGAGATGAATAATAATTCAAACATAAAAAACAACCTTAGATGAACAACAAGTTCAAAATCAAACTAAAAGCAACAACGAACACAAATCGAACCAACATATTCGAACAAACGGACGATGAATAGAATATGAACCACAAAATTCGAGTAAATCAAGACAACAACAAACTATAGTGACCAAAAATTGAACACCCTCGGGTGGCGGAAAAGCAAGTCAAACCAACAATGATGAACAATGGTGACCAGAACTTGAAGGGATGGTGCCTGGAGGTGGTCGGAGTAAACGATGGTCGCTATACTAGGGTTGGGAGGGGATTGAATAAAGAGGGAATGAATGATCAAGGAAGGATGGAGGGGCATAACAATGAAAGGCTAATTGTGTTATTTTGCTTTTATAACATTCTAATTCGTTTTTCACATTTACAGACCAAACATGTTATTAGATTTTAAAGGTTTTCATTCATTTCCAATTCTAATTCAAATTCCCTTTCTTTTAAAAATCATTCTCCGAACCAAAGGGACCCTAAGATTTGACACATTAACTTTTTTTATGTTAAAACCTATGGTTTTTCAAACTATTTTAATCCAATCATTTCCTAAAATTTTGTTTTTCACAAAAATGTTTGCATGAAGTCAATTTTGAAGATCAATCATTTTCGTTCTTCGTTACCTGATTTTTATTTGGTACCATTTGAATCTATTAAAATTAATAAATTAAACTTATTCGACCTAGCTTCTTTATAAGCATTTAGAATATCCTTAAGCCTAATATTTTGCATGAGTTTAGGCTTAGGAGTGTAATTACATGCAGGTTCTACATTGTTAGACAATAAACTGGTTTTCAATTTGCTACTCATTTGAGCATCCATAAATTATTATACGTTAGCATTTTCTCCCTTAAACTTTTCAATATGAAACTTTGATCATGTAGCATTTAGAAGTACAATAATCTCTTTTATAACCAGTGGTAGCAGTTTTACGATTCATATAGTAGTCTTTCTCAAATGTTTGCCATGAAAGAACGATTGGCTAATGTAAGTTGCTCAATTTGGTGACTCTTGTAATATACTTATCCTACTACATTTGTGTGATGTTTAGCAATAACGATTTAAAGTGAGTGGCTAGGTTAGAATCAATAGAATCGAATATATTGAGTGAGTTCAATGATATAATGCAGCAAAATATAACAATCAAAGATCAAACACAATACAAAATACTCAAAATGATTGTATATTAATGGTTGAATAAAAATACAATGAGGGTTTTATGTTTGTAATGATAGTTATGCAGGGTTACAAAAAGTGCAAAAAAGTTTATATATTTATAGGTCTCATACAATGACCTACGCATTTACTTAACTATCCTAACACATGATCTAGAGTAACTAAGTACAAAAGTACAAAAAAGTGTAAAAGTATTTCTTTTCTTCTTCAGCAGCATTTCTATTAACACATCGGCGTTAAGTAATGCGGGTTTGTAACACTAAGACATAATTCTTCTAAATGTTCATAATTATTTGTTTTACGTCACCTGCATTAGTCTATACGGTATACAAATGCTCATCTGTATTTTTCTAAGTCACCCGCATATGACTAACGAGAATGACCAATAGTTTTCTACTTCATTCGCATATCTTTTTCCTCAGTAGCATTTCTCTAAGCACTTAATGATTTTTTCAACCTGAACAACACTACAGTTACGATATGAATTGGCGTGCGTTATTATTTTAGAGTCCAATAATGAGGTCCTTTGATCGATATGAATTAGTCTCAAAAGTAACCTAAACTTGGGCATCAACAAAACTTAGTTATTCATAAGTAAAATATTGGTCAGCATAAATCTCAAATATCCAACATAAAAAATGAAAAATACCTGAATTAAAGTTTATTTGCTGATTAACAATTTAACAAATTTTAAGTGTGATTTACTGGGTACGTTTGTTTGTTTTTGTTTGTTTTGCTGATTAACAATTTAAACTAAATTTAAACAAATCTGTAAAAAGAAATGAAAGAACAAAAAAAAGGTATATTATTTTATTAAACTAAATACAAATTAGCAATTATAGAAATATATCTATACTATATATATATTGATTTGAGGAGGGCAAAATAGTCTTTTCACCCAAATCTCTTAATTTTAAGAGATGTACATCTCTTAAAGCATAAGTTACAACTCATCTATACCATCTGAGTTGCTGTGTTGCTTTTGGTAATAACTCAGAGTTGCTTTCTTTCCCATCAGAATTACTTTCTTTCACTCACAAAAAACCCTAGATAAGGCTTTCATGAACAACACCAATCGATCTTCTTCAAAAGGAAGGTCATCAGTTCTTCTTTTCTTCCCAACACTCTACATAGCATGAAAAGAGAAATGATTCTTGGTTTCTTCCTCAAGTGAAATGGGCGGGCGATTTGAAATTCAATTCTCTCCTATAAAGTCACACGTTCGATTCTTGAGGAACAACAGCCCACTCCACAACCACCTGGGGCAGCGGATTTCGAACATGGATAGTAGCGGTGGCGGTTACGGTTCCACCATGGACAACAGCGGTGGTGGGTTTTGGTGGTCAAGTTGTCCGCGTCGGAATCGAGCCTGATACGGTTTCTGTATCTCCGTCTTCGGTTGTTTCTTCTGATTCGGTGACGGCGGTGGAGGCGACGGCGACGGCGGAGGTGCAGCCAGAGGTTATTCGCGACTGTTAAACAGGTCGGAGATCGTTGCGGTTTATGTGAGGCACCCTATGGCGACTTCTACCCTTCTGTTTTCGCATGGTAACGCTGCTGATTTGGGGCAGATGTATGAGCTGTTTGTGGAACTTAGTATTCGATTGTGTGTGAATCTCATGGGGTATCGTCTTTTTCTCAAAATCTGATGATTTTAGATGATTTTGTGTAGTCTCACTATGAATACATGTTTATCTGCAATTGTTCGGATCATTGGTTTCGAATTCTAGATGTGAATTAGTGAGGTTGAAGTTGTTTATGGTCGTTTAAGTTCTAGATGCAATTGTTCTGATCATTGGTTTCGACTTCTACCTAACATGAAACAATCCACTTTAACTCAAGCAATCTGACTTCATCATTTTATGGTACTCAAATCATTTTCAAATAACCCCACTAAACACTTTTACCTTATTCTTTAAGCTTGCTAGATTTAATTTACCACATAATCATATAATGTATTATGCTTTTGCATTTACAGATGGGCAACAACAATTAGGTTTTGTGTTTAA
>BJCN01147498.1:1489-18546 GCA_018326445.1 Flaveria brownii
AGTCCATACTTTTATTATTTTCAGCTATTAACATCACCTTATACACCTAATAACACCAAAACTTACTGAAATAATATTTTCAACTGATGTTTTTATCATATAGCCCAAGAACAAGTTGTAAAATAGTGATTTCACCATTTTCACCCATTACACATGTGTAAAACGTTATAACTCATGTTTAAACATTACCAAAACCTTTTGTAACTTTAAAAACAGGTTTTTATAAGGTTATAAAACTATTTTTGAGCAGGTTACAATCTTTGTTTTAGAGGGTTACAAGATGTGCAAGTTAGATGGTGCAACAACACCCAAAAAGAGGGTTTTCATGGTGTAAATCGGGTTACACCCATAGAATGACCAACCTAAAGAATAAGATACCTTCAGGTGTGTTAAAAGATTCTCAAGAAAAAGGTTGTAGTAGCAAGTTTCTGTTAAATCAAAGATTGGTAAGATTTTTTAGAGAAAAATGAAGAAGACACAAGATATAGCCTAATTCGGGTATGATGTTGCTTACACTTAGAGTGGTTCATGATTTGAAGAGCTTAGAGGGAAAAGATGAGCTGGAGAATCTCAAACAAGGGCTGGAGAATCTCTAACTTGCATGAACCGTGCACCAAAAGCTCTCAAAATGCCACTTTCTTAGAAAATATGTCTGGGAATGGGGAGAACTTGCGGTTGTGTATGTGTTTTCTGGTGAAGGAAACCAAGAGGGAGAGGGAGAAAATGAGAGGAGCGTGTGTTTGAAGGTATATGACTCTTACATGGAATGAGAGTGTAAAGATCTGTTGCTGAATTTGTGGAAAAATGTGATGTTTGTTCTAGAGTTAAGGTTAAATACCAGAAACCTTCAGGATGTTTATAACAGCCAGAAATCCCATAATGGAATTGGGATCAGATCACTATGGATTTTGTAAGTAAGTTGCCTTGAACTTCAAGTGGATATGACATAATATGGGTTATAGTAGATAGACTAACTAAGTCAGCTCATTTCTTACCTATAAGAGAAGATTATAAGATAGAAAAGCTATCAAGAATTTTTATGAATGAAATTGTGTCTAGACATGGAATACCTATATCAATTATATCGGACATAGATAATAGGTTTACTTCAAGATTCTGGCAAACATTGCAAAAAGCATTACGAACTCAGGGAAATATGAGTACAGCTTATCATCCCTAAACAGATGGACAAAGTGAAAGAATAATACAAACATTGGAAGATATGTTACAAGCTTGTGCAATAGATTTTGGTAATAGCTGGGATTCACATTTACCATTAATTGAATTTTCATACAATAATAGTTACCACAGTAGTATTGGAGCGGGCCTATTTGAAGCTCTATACGGAAGAAAGTGTAGATCACCTCTTTGTTGGAATGAGATAGGAGATAGACAACTCACAGGCCCAAAACTTATACAGGAAACAGCTGATAAGATTAATGAAATTAAGGATAGATTAAAAGCAGCACGTAATAGGTAAAAGAGTTATGCTAATAAAAGAAGAAAACCTTTAGAATTTTAGGTAGGAGATAAGGTGTATCTAAAGGTATCACCGTCTAAGGGAATTATCCGATTCGGAAAAAGAAATAAGTTAAACCCTAGATATGTTGGCTCATTTGAGATAATAGATAGAACTGGTTCTGTAGCCTACAAGTTAGATTTACCCTAGGAACTAAGTGAGATACACAAAACATTTCATGTATCTAATTTAAAGAAATGTCTAATAAATGAAACATCATGAGTTCAAATACAGAAATCAAAATAGATAAGGAACTCCACTTTGTAGAAGAACCAGTAGCTATTATTGATAAAGAAGTAAAAAGTTTGAAAAGAAGTAAGATCCCGTTAGTGAAAGTAAAATGGAATTCAAAGAGAGGACCCGAATTCACATGGGAACATGAAGATGAAATCAAGAAAAGGTATCCTTATCTATTTAAAGATTAAACGTAAAGACTAGGACTGTTATAAGGCAAAAACCCTCTCCCGAATGGAAAATGGTCATCAAGGAATTTTAGGACGAAATTCTTTTTAAGGGGGGAGAATGTGACGACCCCATAGTTCCAGATTAGAAAAATGTTTAAGGTTATTATTTGATATATATTACATTGTTATATTTACCTTACATGTATATATATAAATTGAATAAGTAAATTGTGTGTGTATGGTGTGCATGCATGCATTATTTACGTATGCATCAATGTACATATATATATTAACAACTATTACGCACACATATATATATATATGAGCTAAGTTAAAAAAACAAAGATTAATTAAACATTATCAAATAAGATTTCATCAAGAAACCTTGAATCAAAACTAAAAATCACAACTTAAACATCTAAACACCAAAACAAACTCAACTATGGATATAACCTCGGTTCATTAGGAATATTAAGTAACCCGATTAATGACCTAAACCATCAGTTAATCCTAGCTTAGTGACTAAACATGTCATTAACCCACCATCTGCCACCTAGCCATGACCTTGGACACTAATCACCTTCCTAAACTCGCCACCTAGCAATTCTACTAAACACATCATCAAGTTAATGATAGCTTCTTAGCCACCACACCTCTCGACCGGTTCATCATCATCACTAAGCACACTTCTAAGTGTGACACCTAGCCAATATACACTTACCATAGTTAACTACTTGACACCTTTTCTTCCTAATACAACCACTAAGCATCCCTATGATCACCACCTCACTAATCTAAGACTAGAGGTAATGATGATCATCTCCAATAACTTGTAGCTCTTAGTCGATGGAACCCAACACAACCATAACCTCGACCACCACAACCACCTTCACTCTTGGCTCTCTTCCCTCTCTCTCGGTTTATTGTCCACAACCGCAAAAACACCACCCTAACACCACCTTTCTCTCAGCTACCAAGCAACACCAACACCACCATCTCTTTCTCTCGGTCTCCATACGCCCACAACCATCACCATTCGAAATCACCACCATCCTCACCCTCTCTCTCAATTTTACACCACTACTACACATCATCATCATCCGAACACTTATCATCTTCAATCAACCATGTTCACTTATGTATTCACTTTCAACATCAAAAACCTTCACCACAAGCTTAAGGCATCAAGAATTCAGAAGCTATTATCAACCATCCTTCAGCATCTTCTTATCAAACAAGGTTAGAAAGCCTTAATTATGTGTTTAAAAGAAGTATGTGTTTAAACAAACACATTCATGACTATCATCCAAGAATACCCATAAACACACATTATCCATTTTAGAAATTCAGTAAGAAATGGATAAAGAATTAAGAAAAATATAAAGGTTTTAAACCAAAAAGGTTAAACAAGAAAGATTACAAATAAAATGTTTAAAATCTTAGTATTCTTGTTGAAATTGAATTAAATACTTAAATGACTGTGATTGTGGGAATAAATTCAGAAATATGTTTAGAAATACTAGTATTATCAATCTGTAAATTTTGGTATGTTAAAGTTAAGTAAATTAATTTATATGATTTAACCAAGGAAATATAAGAAAAATACTATGTGGAAGAACCAAACCTGGTTTAGTCAAGGAAATATATTTCTAACTTATAACTATTTTATAGGTTTTAACTAGAATTGAGGTGAAATTCATAGCCCCATTTTTATAGCATGAGTTTTGGGGGAAAAAGCATACTGTTTTGTGTTTTATGCAAATAAATAGGACTTTTTGAGATAAACTGTTATGTTGCCATAAGTTACAACCATTAATTCGGATGAGGAACCGTTTGATAATATAGGTACCGCTACTTAGGAAAACATTTCCTGCACTAACAGGATGAGTGTTGTGATGCTATATTATCTGATTTTTATAATATGTATTCGTGATAGTTATGAATCCCCTGGCATATAAGTAGGTTTGGTTGTAATCTTATTTATGTTTCATCAATATGTTTTGTTTGGTTATTAAACCTATGTTTCTCACCAACATTATGTTGACAGCTTTAAGTATGCTTTTTCAGGAGAAAAGAATGATTAATGGTGTTATGTTCTCGTTTGATGTGTACAACGGTTGGGGCAAAGTTATTGGGAAGACGTGTGTGCAAATAACTATTAACATATTTGAGTCTAGCATAATGGTGGAGCGCACATTCACTACTACTAAAGAAATATGAAGCAGTTAAAGATTTTATGATTAGGTTACATGTATTAGTCTTTAATTAGATAAATTTTGTAAACTTTATGTAACCTAAGGACTCACTATATTATATATGATATTATGTTGTTATGTTTTTAATTACTGTTGTGATTGTTGATTTATAATCAATGTGTTTTGAGCCAAAGAGTCACATCCAAGCATTTCACGCTTTCGTCGGGATGTGACACATATGATTTCTCGGAAAACTTGGCTACCTAATCTTTGGTATTCAAGATGGTTTAAGGACATCCAAATGATCTGAGAAACCCAGTAAAAGGTCTTCTTTTGTGCCATAATTCTTAAGGAGTCTTACCATGAGTCTTAACTACTAAAACTTTGTTTAGCATATAGCAGGCAGTGTTGACTGCCTCTGCCTAGAATATGATGGGTAGTTTAGAGTCAGACAACATGGTTCTTGCAGCTTCAATAAGTGTGGTGTTTTTCTTCTCAGTAACACCGTTTTGCTTAGGAGTCTATGGAGCACTATATTATCTTGTAATACCTTTTTCATCATAAAATATGCCAAGGATTTGGTTCTTGAATTCAGTTCCTTGATCACATCTTATGGTCTTGATCTTGTGATCACTTTGATTCTCAATTTTTAGAATGAAGTTCTTCAAGATCTCGGGAGACTCATCCTTAGTTCTAAAGAAGAAGACCCAAGTGAATCTTGTGAAATCATCTGTGATCACTAAACTATATGTTCCTTCCTAGACTCATTACACTGGTGGAGCCAAAGAGATCCATGTGTAATAAGTGTAGGGGAGTAGTTCTGAAGTTGTTTTCCTTTGGCTTGTGAGACACAAAGTGTTGTTTCCCTTTCACGCATGCAACACAGTGATCATCCCTTGTAAGCTATTTCTTTAGCATTCCAGTTACTAAATCATTCTTATTTAACTTATTCATGCTCTTAAAGTTTACATGGCACATTCTTTTATGTCAAAGAAAAGAGTCATCACTCTTTGCTTTAGATAGAAAGCAAGAAATTTCTCCTGAGGGAGATGTTTCCTGCAAATCCATCTTCTACATGTTCTCTTTCCAGTGTGCTCTAAGCAGGATATGCTCTTAAGGAATAACCACCCCAGGCTTGAAACAATACACTCATGCTTAGTAAAAAGCATGTTATATCTCTGGTCACAAAATTAGGATATACACAGTAAATTATACTCAAGCTCTTTAACAAAGTTTACCTTTTCAATGTTGAGCTTACCATTTATGACTCTACCCCTTCTTGTAATAAACCTTCTGTATCTCCTCTAAAAGCAAATGTCCCTCCATCAATTTTCTCAAAGTTTTAAAGCAATGAGCCATTGTTTGTCATGTGCCTGGAACAAACACTGTCAATGATCCATACATTTCTTTTGGTTTTAAGCTGTTCCTGCACAATAAGGGGAAAGTTAGTTATATTTGGAAATCCAAGCCTTATTGGTCTTGGGTTCTTCAAAATGGACTGAAGACAATGCAATAGTAATTGATCCTATTTTAAGACTTTGGGGAACATTTGTTGTTGTTAATGAAGAACTTTCAGTCACTTGGTCTTCCTTTATATTCCACACCATCTTTGAAAGATTAGACTTGACCTTCAATACTTTAGAAGTTTTGACAACTTTGGAAGTATTGGAGACTGATCCTTCAGAATATTTTGGTTTCACTACAGTAAGCTTCAGTGCTTCGGAAGTATTGCTTTCTTATGAGACCGAAAAATCTTCCGAAGGCAAGTTTTTACTTGTCTTCATTCCCATTTTGGAGCTTCCGAAAGAAAAATATTTTTCTTCCGATGTTTTCTTCTTCTTGCTACTCTCAGAAGTCTTCTTATTGGTTATGTTGATAGTGCTTTTGGGATTGTAAATACAATCCTTAGCAAGATGAGAAGTATTGCTACACATAATACAATCAACTGGCTTCCTTCTGAGAGTTTTCATGTGAATAGAAGACTGAGTTTGATCACTTTCTATCTCCATCCCTATCTTTTCAGATGTTGTTACAAGCTTCCTAGGGTGAAACTTGCTTTTGGAGGTAGATGGTTCATGTTGTGTAGCAGTGTTACATAGCTGATCAGTCTTCATTCCTTCACAGGGATGAGTTAGACATGAACTTGAACTCTTAGTACTAGACTTCAGAGTTGTATCCACAGTCTTCACCACTTCAAAACCTATAGAGATAAAACCTTGTTTCTGCTTAAAGTTGAAGGTGGCCTTAATCTCTTGAGCTCTCTTTAATCTCCTTTTGGCTGCTCTGATCAACTTCTTCCTCTTTGACATTGTCATCCCTGGTTTCTTCCTCTTCTCAGGAGAACAGTGACCCTTGTTAGGATGATCTTCAGTCTTCACAGATCTATCCTTCACTATCTCCTCTTCATCCTCTTCATCACTAGGGTCTATGGATGGAAGCTCATCTTGACCAGTTCCACACCTAGGAGATCTTACAAATAATATAATATGTGGAGGAGCTATCTCACTATATCCAGTCCCTATTTATTCTGATAACATACTTTAGCATGCAGGGATATAGATATTATTTTCTTGAATGTCTCTTCTTCAAGAACATGTTTCTCTGCCTTAGCTTTGTTGATCACAAGCTCAGTCTGGCACTCAGTTAACTTAGTGATGAGATTCTTAATTTGAGTCCTGTAGGTGGTGTGTTCATGTTTAAGAGTTGAATGGTTTTCTTTAAGTCTTCTATATTTAATTTATACTGATTTTTAGCTCTTTTGAAATTAGATTTTAATATGTTTAAGGACTCAAGATCAGATCTCATCTCTAAGTTATAGGACTTATATCTATTTACTTTAGCAATGCATTATAAGGTACGAAGATGTTCCAATACCTAGGCTTCATCAAGATCTACCATTAGTGCTTGGTTTTGAGACACATATTCAACCTAGAAACTCCAATCAAAACCTTATTCTTCAACAACAACTGTAACTTGCTACTTGGGCTTCTCAGTGCATGGAGTTCCCTCAGTGTAGTTTAGCTTGGGTTGTGCTTGGCCGTTGTTAGTCCTGGGTGCCTTGCACTCCCTAACAAAGTGTTCTATCTGGTTAAAGTTGTAACACTTCACTTTGCCTTTGTCCAGCTCAAACTTTCCACTGGACACATTGTTGGGAAACTTCCTCCATGTCCTCTTGTAGAATTTCTTGGCTCTTTGAGTGAGAAGAGCCATCTATTGGACTATTTCCATATACTCCAGGTCATCCAGATGGATATAGTCTAAATCTTCAAGGGTGAAGAGGAAGTTTTCTATGCTTTCATCATGAGACATAAAGGCTTGTGATGAGCGTGTCTCTTAGAATGAGCTTCCTTGGAAGTAGCTCTCCCTTGGTGTCTCTGGGAAGGTGATGAAAGGGCCCTTTGGTGAGTTGTCAAGGTAAGAGATAAGATGTTGTTGTGGTTCTCTATAATCCCTTTCAACCACATGCAGGGCAGAACTCTATTGATTGCTAGAGTTACTAGATGGATTTTGCATGTTCATATCCATCTGGTAGCTATTGAGTATGCCATATAACTCAGTGAGAGTAAGGGTCTTTAGGTTGTCAGTCCTCTTAATGAAGACACAGTAGTGTGTCCATTATCTTGGAAGAGAGCACATGAACTTCCTCACAATATCCCTATTCTCCAGCTTCACTTCAAGATCCACTAGAGTGTCCACAATCTTTACATACCTGAAGTATTGTTGAGTCATGGTTTCACGTGTCTTGAAGGTGAAGTTGTCACACTGCTGCTTTAAGAGGTCTTTCTTGTTCTCTTTAGCTTCACTTGACCCCTCATACATCAGCTTCAGTGCATCCTATAGCTGTTTAGCAGTTTTGCACTTCTTGAAGCCTCTGTAGATGGTAATTAGAAGATCAGTTTGGAGGGCAGTCATGGCTTTTTGATCTACCTCTATTCTTTTTCTATCTTCTTTAGAGTAGTCAGCCACTTCTTTTGGTATCATGCCACCTCCAGCAGCAGCTGAAGAGGTACATGGAATGTAAGTTCCTATGGTAACAGACTCCCATATCCTATTGTCTTGTGACTTGATGAAGCCTTCTATTCTAAGGCACCAAGTATCAAAATCATCAGGAGTGATTAGTGGGGACTTTACCATGGTACCGGTTTCCATATCAGACTTAGAAGCTGTCATTTGAGATGTTAAGTGTTTTGTGAGAACTGTGAAGATTTAAGATGGTGAGATCTTACAATCAAGAGCCTGGAATGTTGTGATACCAATTGCAAGAACGGTTAAGGGAGGTCAATACAATCAGTCTCACAATGAGGAGAGTGTTAGAACACTTAACAGTTCAAAATAGGGAACCAGGTTTGAGTGAAAGATGCAAAGAACACGAGTAAACAAAGAGATAGAACTCAAGAACAATATGATATGGTTTTCAAGAATAATTTATATTAATCTCAAGTTCTTTTACAAGTGTTACAATGCATAAATAAGATACAAGACCCTTAGATACTTTATACTACACTCTACAACCGGCTATACTTCGAAAGCGAGCTGGAAATATGGATCGACAACAAGATTAATGTAGAGTCAAAAGGCAGATTTCCGTTTGACTAGTGACTATGACATGCCATAGCTCACATCCTTATACATTACAAAAATGATAAAAGTATATATAGTAGAAAGTTACAGACTCTAGACTTCAATGTACAGTTGCAAAAGCATGGACCTTTTCACTAACTTATACAAGTTGGTGAGACTTCAGAGTTGCAATAGGAAGTGGTTCAGCTTTATACAAAAGTACATTCGAGGAAAGCATATTCTCCTCTGTCTTCAGAAGAAATCAGTCTTCACTTCATTTGGCTTCTGGAAAACTTTGTCTTTAAAGTTTCGAAAGACTTCATCTTTGGCTTCGAAAAATTTGGTATTTGGCTTCGAAAAATTTGGTCTTTGGCTTCGGAAGATTTTACACATAGAATATTTTATATGCAAAGTCTAAAACTTCTAAAGCAACTTCTACCATATACATAATGCACGCATACGGGAAGCCTTTGGTTGCTTTATACTTTTCTTTCCCTTTTTACTTTGAAATCGTATGGTCATGTATTTATTTATTTTATTATTTTTGCCTTTTTCTTTGAATTTTTTGGAATTAAAATATGACTACAATTGGTTCCATAGTTTCCTTATAGCACCCCAAATTTTTGAAGAAAAAAGGAGTTCTCGCGCGAAGGAAGAGTTTTCACGCGAGTCATAAAGTTCTCACGCGTAAGCAGTTTTCACGCGAACAGAGGTTTTCATGCGGTAAGCAATTTTTGTCAAACAGAGGTTCTCATGCAAGAACAGCTGCGAGAAGAGAGACACTTTAAATAGGCCCAGGCACCCAAACTTCTGCACTTCATGTGAAAACTCCTACTGTTATGCTTGAGAAGAGAGAAATCGGTGCTAAGTGGTGCTTAAGGTATGTATTCGATAATATTCGATGTAGTAATGCATTTATGAATAGTATGTAATGATATTACACATGATTATATAGTTTCTGATCAAAAGACTCTCGGTTCAGTGTTGTTCTTATGCAAAATATCAAAAAGGTGAGTTCTAGACCCCTCTTTTTACGTATTTTTCATGTTTTGGGGCTAATATGCATACCTTAATGAATGTTTTGATCAAGTATGATAGTATAGACTGTTATAGCATGTTTTGGGTGTTAATGTGGTTAAAGAATCTATAACTTAGGAATGAAGTTTCATACAACAGGAAAGTTATCGCGCGGAGAGCAAGTTCTCGCGCAAATAGTAGGTTCTCGCGACAAACGGTTACCTTTCAAAACTTCTCGTGCAATTGAGAAAACTTGTCCAACAAGTTGTCGCGCCATGAAAAGT
The DNA here is from genome assembly GCA_018326445.1 of Flaveria brownii. Classification (NCBI taxonomy): domain Eukaryota; kingdom Viridiplantae; phylum Streptophyta; class Magnoliopsida; order Asterales; family Asteraceae; genus Flaveria; species Flaveria brownii. The sequence continues at coordinate 11,469 of BJCN01147498.1, forward strand.
TCTCGCGTGAAGGTTGAATTCTTGCATGAAGGTTGATGTTCTCGCACGAATCATAGTGTTTTGATGTTGATGTTCTCGTGCGAAATCTTAGATAGATATATGTATTGATACCCATGTATAGTGTGAGATAAAGATAGATTAATAATGAACTTATTACGAAAGATATATAATATATATATTTAAATATGTTAGATTACAGTTAAAGGTTAAAGAAAGAGAGTAAATTCACATGTGAAATGCTAAACAACTTGAATAATAATTCATGAACAGTTACCCACTAAAGCACAGTTGTTAAAACATTAAAGCGTGCTAAAGAAGTTTTGTAAGCACTGCTAAAGGAGAATGGTATTCGTTACATTCTCACATAGGGGCTATACTTCGGGTATGTCCACGTGCTAAAGTAGAATTGTCTTCATTACATTCTCACATAGGAGTTACACGTTGGGTGTGCTCAACCACTAAAGGAGTATGCTTGGTGCATTCTCATATAGGAGCTACATATTGGGTATGCTCAATAGCTAAAGGAATATGCTTGGTGCATTCTCACATAGGAGCTACACATTGGGTGTGCTCAACTGCTAAAGGAGTTATGCTTGGTGCATTCATACATAGGAGCTACACATTGGGTGTGCTTAACCGCTAAAGGAGTTATGCTTAATGCATTCTCCCATAGGAGTTATACCTTGGGTATGCTCATCTGCTAAAGGAGAATGGCACTTGTTGCATTCTCACCTGATAAAGGAGCTAAGGTTTGTGCTAAGCTCAAAGATAAAGTAAAGATAAAGTAAAGCTAAAGTACCGATAAAGTAACAATAAAGTAACTGATAATGTGATTATATAGTAAAAGCTAAAGTATAGTTAACGAATGCGTTAAAGTAGTTAAAGAAGTCTTACTCTATTGTAAGCATAAACTTAAAGTTTATGCATGATTAAAGTATGTTAAAGTGTATGATGTTGTTAAGATTTCGTTAAAGTAATTTGATAAAGTAAACGTAGAGCTCACTTTGTGTTGCTGAACTTTGTATGCATATTAGATTGACAGGTATGTTACACAAATAAGGGGTGAGCTTGGCATGGATTAGGAAGCTACCTGGCATATGGTCGAGACTGGAATCCTGGCATAGATTTTGGATTGATAACTATAGTTATCTTTTTGATGTAAATGTTTAAACAATGACAATTTTGCATGTTCCTCTGGGTATATTAATGAAATTTGATATTCGACAACTTGTATTTCTAATGTCCAAATTCACTATGAGGTTTCCTGAATCAGGGCCTTAAAAGTTGGTATCAAAGCCATAGTTTTAGATATTTAGACACTCTGATTTCTAAACTCGAACTGAGAATGGGATCAATTAAGGGATGTTAGTGCTAGTAGCTCCATGCCAGGAAGGTTAAGTTACAGATTATGACTGATAAAGGTTCCTTGAGGTTACTGTGCTCATACTGAAATAGAGAGTTGGTGGGACTCAGTATAGGAAATGTTTAGGACATGTAAAGTAAAATAAGTTGTTAATTACAACTGGCCACTTTCATTATAAACTTACATTACTCGACATGATTTGAACTATTACTTGGAATGATAACATTGGCTTTTTGTATCTTATAGAAAGCCATGGATAGAAAGAAAGCTACTCGAGGAGGTTGTCATGGTAGGGGTAGACCACCGGTCACCAGGAACCAAAGGCAGACGACTAAAGAAATGCATGTGGAATCTGTTCACACTGCCAGCGAGGAAAAATTTCATCATTCTAAAGAGAGGATTACCTTGGATCCTGTTGTTAGGGAGGCTATCACCAAAGAGGTCCACAAGATTCTTCATGACATTATGCCTTTGATCATGACTGAGGCCATGAAGGAGGTAACCAAGGAGTAGATGATGGAGGCAAAGAACCGAGCTAGCAAGAAAGACAATAAATGTACTGGGGAAGGCTCAGGAAAGGATGGGAAAGATATCGGTGATGAAACTGATGGGGAATTAGCTAAAAGGGTGTTCGTACCATATCTTCAAAGGATGCAACCTTCCATCACTAGATGGCAAGGGTGGTGCTAACTCCACTCTTCAGTGGGTGTCTGAAATAGAGGTGGTGATCGAGATAAGTGAATTTAAAGCTGACCAGGCTGTGAAGTTCGCAGCCCACTCATTTGTTGACGAAGCTATTCATTGGTGGAACACCATCAAGCAGACTAAAGACCCTCGTGAGGTCAGGAACTTGAAGTGGAATGACCTGAAGGAGCTAGTAATGAGGAAGTTATGTCCTTAAAATAAGATCAATAGGGTGGAAAGAGAATTCTTAGGATTTAAAGCTGGAAGTATGACCCACAGACAGTACACATTTCGCTTCAACGAGATGGCTAGGTTGGTGCCTCACCTGGTGAGTATTGAGGAGAGAAGGAAAAAATGCTATGTGCAAGGTTTGCCTTAAAAGGTCAAGATGTATGTGAAGGAAAGCGGGCGAAAGGCCTTTGAGTCTTTGGTTGAGCTGAGTAGGATAGTTTATGATGATATGGTGGCTGATGAGCCCATCAAAGAGTTGAAAAAGAAGAGTTGGTCAGAAAGTGTGAAACGAGAAAGGAATGAGAGGTCTGCTGCTTAGGCCAAAAAGATAAAGATGGAATCATCCGGTGAGTGTCAGAAATGTAGGAGAAAGCATGTTGGTGAATGCAGACTCGGTTCAAGCCTGTGTTTCAGATGCGGGAAAACGGGGCATATTTCCAAGGATTGCCCTAATCTGTTAAAGAGCTACAACTGTGTCAAGTTGGGGCGCTACAGCTGAAAGTGCAAGGAGGCGAAAGTGGTTGACTCGGCTAAAGGAAAGGAGACTGAGAAGGAGAAGAAGGCTAGTGACAAGTTAAGGCCCAAGGCTAGGTCTTTCATGATGACGAGGGAGGAAGCCTGGGTGGAACCTGATGTTGTGTTAGGTATGTTTCTGGTTAAAAAATACTTGCTTCGGTTCTTTTTGATTTGCTGCGAGTAAGATTTTCATAGCTGCTACTTTCTGTGATATCATGAATGATAAGGCTAAAGACATAGATCATGTGTTTCAAGTAGAAACTGTGATTGGAATGACTAAAAAGATAACTGAGGCCTTAGAGGATTGTAGCATAGAGTTAGAAGGTCATAAATTCTCCACTAGGTTGTTCGTCATGACCCTAGGAGGATTTGACGTTATGTTGGATATGGATTGGTTTGCCACGTACGAGGCTAATATAGTTTGTCAAAGGAAAATGATTCTAATGAAAGCGCCTGGTTGTAGCATAGTCATGATTTACGGAGATAGTCCGCGAAGTTACAAAGATGATATCCATGATAAAGGAAGAAAGTTTTATGAGGTGAGGGTGTGGAGCATTCTTGGTGTACGTTAAAGATGCCAAAGCTAAAACAGTACAGTTGATAGATGTGCCCGTAGTGTGTGCCTTCCCGGATGTGTTCCCCGAGGATTTAATGGAGGTACCACCCCGATCGGGAGATAGAGTTTTAGATCGACCTAGTGCCAGAAGCACAACCCTTCGCTAAAGCGACTTATCGCCTGGCTACATCAGAGCTAAATGAATTTCTAGCCCAACTACAAGACCTTCTTGATAAAGGTTTTATCAGACCGAGCATTTCTCCTTGGTGTGCTCTGGTGCTGTTTGTAAAGAAGAAAGATGGTAGAATGCGGATGTATATAGATTACAGGGAGCTAAATAAGCTCACAGTAAAGAATAGATACTCGTTACCTAGGATCAACGACTTGTTTGACCAGTTTCAAGGTGCAAGTTGGTTCTCGAGGATCGATCTCCAGTCGGATTATCATCGGCTAGAGTTAAGGAACATGATATACCAAAGACAACGTTTTGAAAACGATATGGGCCTTATGAATTTCTCGTGATGTCGTTTGGTCAAACCAATGCTCCTACAGCATTCATGGTTTTGATGAATAGGGTTTGTCGACCGGTGTTAGACAAATCAGTGACAGTTTTCATAGATGATATCCTGATCAATTAAAAGAATGAGGGAGACCACGCTTGTCACATCCGTGAGGTGTTGGAAACTCTAAGAAGAGAGAAGTTGTGTGCGAAATTCTCTAAAGGTTGGTGGAGGTTGAACTTGTGGTGTAGGAGATATGGGAGTTGTAAGGAAGTTCTCACTATTTACCTTAGAGGGTAGATCAAGAATGGCGACCATACTCCCCTGAAACCCAAAAACTTTGATTTCTCATAAGGTGTCAGCGGAGTCCTAAAAGAAACATCCGCTGATCCCTGGTCGGCATCATTTATGGTTGAGACTAGGAGAGTACCTCATCGTCTTCGAGCCCCCGACTTTCATTATTGATTAATGAAAACATCCTTGGCAAATGCTTTCACAGTTGTTTGCCTTTCATAAATCCAAGAATTTATCTTAAAGGCTAGATCAAGAATGACCTCTATGATGAACAGGTTATCGGACAAGGAAGATAGTTCCATTATTCCTTCCACAGCTTTAATTTCTGCTTCAAAAGTAATTAGAACTACACTACTTGTCCCTTCTAAGTTGGTTGTTGGGCCATCAGTCTGTGTTTCTCTTTCAAAGTTAATCTCAGGTTCAATAGAGACCTTAGGTTGACCAACTTCCTCCTCAGAGGTAAGTGGTGCACTTAGCCATTGAAGCTTTTCAGCTCCAAAATAGGAAATGGCTACATCAGGGGAGGGTTGTTCGAGGGAAAAGTACATCAAAAATTTGGTTAAAATTTTGTTAAGGTCAATAAGCATCCATGGGTCCACTTGAATGGTAATGGAAGGTGGTTAAGGGAAGATGGTTACAAGGTGTTATTGTGTGGGATAGAAAGAAGAGATGGCAAGGTTGGTTCCATATGTCTTTGTTTTTCTAAATTCTCCCCTTTTTGGTAGCATCATCTTGAGAAGTAGATGTGCTAGAGGAAGAACTAAAAGAAACGTGAGTTTGTACATGCCTAACAGACTTCTCAATTTGTTTCTCAGCTAGTTTAGCCTTAAGATTTTCAATCTCAAGTTACAAAGTCGCAGACCTATACTCTAAATTCTTAACCTTTGATTCAAGGTTTGAGACTTTAGAAAGTAGGTCTCTGATAATGAGTTGCATACTACCCTTATCATCTTTTGAAGAATCACTGGGAGATGAGATAACATACCTAGTATGTTCATTATCACCAACAGTAGTAGTTTCTTGGCATCCTGGATACCCTTGCTTACTGATGTCTCTTTCAGAGGAATCAATTAGAAAGGTTGTTGTAGACTTAGCCTCACTGATGTTACCTCTATCCTGAGAGGCTAATGAAACTTTCTCAGTAGTGCTAGTTGAGTCTACATGAGTCAACTCCACTCTAGTTGGACTTACCTTAGTTTGATCTCGGTTATGTGAGCTAGATATCAGAGGTTCCTTGGGGCTCAGTTGATTTGGAGAGTGGTGTGGGAGATCAACATCATGGCCTTGATGGAACATAATATCCTCATCAGTTGGGGTTAATAGGTCAAGAAAAGATACAGAGGTTATTTATACTGACTCGGGACCTTGGTCAGCACCTAATGACTCCTCTATAACAGTAGTTGAGCCAATGATGTGGTTGTCCCTATTTGGCTGCTCAGGGGAGTGTTAAGACTCACCTATGGGCTTAAGGATTGGGTTGTTGACTCTTCAGGTTGTGACTGAGGAGACTGAACACTAACATTGAGGTCAAAAGTGTAGGAAGGTTGGATCTCTGTTGATTCCACTCTAGCCTCTTTGGTTTGAATAGAGGGGACTTGATCAATTAGAGTAGATTGATCAAGGGTTCGTTTAGGGTGTCATTTGTATGTGAATTTGATTGGGTAGGAAGAATTGATTGGCATTGTAGTGGTGGTATTTGGTGTGGGTTCATCACCTGTAAGGTCTGCAAGGATGTCACCAGGAGCCATTGGCTCAAGCATACCTAAAAGAAGATTAGTGAACCTTCCAGTGAAGCTTGTGGACACCTTCTTTAGAGTCTTGAAGATGCCCGACCTCATATGAGGGACCATTAAGACATAAGAAAACTAAAGTTTGTCCTGGTCAAGCTCACAGTTGATTATATGCTGAATGAACCTTGGATACATATAGAATGGATCCCTGGTGAGATTGCCTATGAGATTATTCAGCATTAATCTTGAGTACATGAATCGAAGACCTTTTACCAACCCATGGACTAGGCAGCACAGATCATATGGTATTTTGATCTCAATCCCCTAACTTGTTGCATAGGCTGTGCAGGATAATATGTAGCAAAAACTTCCAATTATAGGAGAAATTGAGCTTGTAAATTGTAGATTTTCTAATAACACCATCATATCCCATCTAAGTGTAGGTATCATCCAACTCAGACTTGGGGAATTCAGTCGGGGCACCCTCATCATGGAGTCCCAAATGCTCCCTGAAGGTTATTTCACTGATGATAATCTCCTGTCCCCAGATCCTTGATCTGATGATCCTTTCACCATTGATCGTCTCGCTTCAACCATTAGCCTAGAATTCGACCATACCGTTTGAGTAGATGGTGTGATTAACAGTAAGGGCAGTAAAGTATGCAGATTATGATAGAAACTCGACAATAGGGGAAAACTCAAAATCCTTTGAAGAATCAAGGATGGCAACCTGGTTGTGTTGGGGATTCAAGGCCACTGTTCTAAAGGTACTGTTTGATTAAAGGAATTTGAGAGTGAATGGAGAACATGATGGAAATTTTAGGGCTTTTGCAGTGGTAAAGAAAGTAAAGAAAGAGAGTCAGAATTTTTTAAATAGGAGATAAAAACCAAACCGATAAGGTGAAAAGACTGTATAGGTTTTGATTTGACAGGTGCGGTAAGATAAACCATTTAAAATATTCCAACAATCATCAATAAAATCTTACTTTTTACAGAGTAGGGTAGGGCCTAAAGATTTTCCTTACACAGTAAGAGTTTTTATTCCGAAGGTAAAATTGCTTCTGAGAGAAAGCAATTGTCTTTCTCAATATTGTCTTCCGAAGCCACTTTTACTTCCAAAGGCAAACCATGTCTCAAAGACAAATTTGCTTCCGAGAGTGAAGTGTTCTTCTGAGAAATGAAGTTAATAAGCTTCAGAAGTGGA
>BJCN01147503.1:0-15475 GCA_018326445.1 Flaveria brownii
TTACTACATGGAATCTTCTAGATTGATCATAAGTAAATTTGAGTAAAGACGAATATCATTTGGTATCCTCCGACCTGAGATACATATTGGGTTTTAATATTCACGAAGTGCTATACCTTGAGCTAGTTCTTTGCTGCTCTGAAATAATGGTCAGTACATAAGGCTATGTTTAGGTATAACATAAGGTGGTTGTGAGAAACGGATGTAGTCAAGATGGAATTTGTTCCTCTTATTCGTTGAGAGCAAGATGTCTAAGGCCTGATTAAGTTAAATCAACAAGGAATGATCATTCTGTGTCCTTGGATTTAACATGACATCTGTAACAAAAGGATAAATGATTGATTCACATAAATCATTTCAAGTTGGATTCTTGAAGAGGATGATGTTATTGAATGGCTTTTAAGTCATGCGTATTAAGGGTAGTAAACCGTTGTTAGGCGGTATTTACTGCTTGCATAAATCTTCTATGAACCTTGTGTAAGTGGGAGATTGTTGGATCTTATATGCCCAAGGCACATACAAGATTGATGTGGTTAGTACGTCATGATCCAAGTCGGGTCATACCCAATAAAAAGTTCAGCAAACACCAATTAATATTTAATTGATGATATGATCATGTAATTAAATATTCACACCAATTTAGAAAATGGGTTTTCTAAATAAGTTGCATTTGAGATAGAACAACTTATAAGGATAATTTGTTCAAGAATATTATTTAGTAATGTTATTTAAGTAGATTAAATAACATCAAATAGTAGAAATGTGTATAAGTTTTATGATTAAAAGGTTAATTGTATAACTTATTGGTGAACTAGTAAATTACTAATATGAGTGTTTGTAATAATAGAAGGGGTGTATTAAAGTGGGTGGGAAACCCATTTAATAAAAAAAAATTCGGCCACCCTTAAGGGCATGGATGGTCATTTTGTGCCTTGGAACAAGAAACACTCTTTATTAGTTGATTGAAGACACTCCACCTTGACACACTTTCTCATACATGCAAAATTGATTCCAAGAAGAACTCTCTTCTTCTCTCTAGAAATTTTCGGGTTTTTAGAAAGCTTTGGCAGCTTTCTTTCTTGGAGTTTTGGTGTCCAAATCCTAGCAAAAGTGGTGTTTGCTTTACACTTATGGGTATGCAAGTTTGAGGACATCTACCTTGGTGTTTTGGGCATTCAAGAACATCATCATCTTCATTCAAATCCTTGGTTTTTGACAGCTCATGGAGTCTCTATCTCACGTTTTCCAGTAGCCCACAAAGGTAGTTTGTTAATGTTGGTTTTGGTTGTTTCTTCCTCTTGATAGCTAGTTCAAACACATATTCTTGGGTTTGTTGAAACAAAGTTATAAAGCTTCATTTTTCAGATTATTAACATGATATTAAGCTCTTATTCCGCTGCGTTTTTCTTGTTTAAATGGTTAAACAACAATGTTAAAGGTCCAACAAACTCAACAAAAACGCAGCGGAATAAAACCTTAATCTTATGATTTAGAATCTGAAAATTAAGGTTAATAATATAACATCAACAAACCCAAGATATAGGATCATATATATATATGTGTATGAACTACCTATCAAGAGCAAATAACAACCAAAAAAAGATATACAAACCACCTTTGTAAAGCTGCAGAAAATCAAGATTTGGATGAAGAAGATGAGGTTCTTGAATGACCAAAAGACCAAGGAGAGGTGTCCTCAAGCATCCATACCCACAAGCATCATGCAAACACCTTGTTGCTAGGATTTGAACACCAATCTCGAACCAAGAAGAGCTGAAAATCGAATTTTCAGCCTTGAACTCTTTGAAGAAGATAGAGAGAAAGTGGGTTCTTGGTCCTTTGCATGTGAGAGAGAGAGAAGAGAGGTTGTGTGTGTGTTTCCAAGAAGTAAAGATTGATTAAACAAAAGGCCAAAGACCCCTTGAACGGGCGGCCGAAAATTAAAAGGATTTGGGGTTTCCCTCCCAAAAACCCTTTTACATTTTGTTTAATTAATTACAATTATAAGTTATCTAATTAACCTTTTAATTATATAACTTATACACACACTATTATTATTATTTGATGTTATTTAACAAACTTAAATAACATTACAAATAATGTCCATGAACAAAATATCCTTATAAGTTGTTTCATCTCATATGCAATTTATATAGAAAACCCATTTTCTATATTGGTGTATTTATTTAATTGCATGATCATATCATCAATTAAATATTTATATTGGTGTTTGCTAAGCTTGTTATTGGGTATGACCCGACTTGGATCATTACGTACTAACCACATCAATATTCTATATGTCTTGGGCATAAATAATCCTACAATATTAACAACAGAAAATCCACTTCTGGCGGTTGTCAGTTTCTTGGATCAAGATTGATCTCCTGGCAGTGCAAGAAATAAACAAATGTACCTGTGTCAACAGTTGAAGCAGAATACATAGCTGCTTCTACAAGCTGTTCTCAAGTGCTTTGGATTCAAAACCAAATGCTTGACTATGGCTTTAATTTTCTTAAAACACATATACACATTGATAATACTACTGCCATGTTTACTGATAATCCGGTTCAATATTCCAAAACAAAACACACAGATATTAGATAACACTTTCTGAGAGATTGTTTAGAAAAGGGTTTGATAAAGTTGACAAGGTCCATACAGACAACCAGTTGGCTGACCTCTTTACTAAACCATTTGATTCAACCAGATTTGAATTTTTAGTTCAGTCACTTGGTATGATCAACTATGAACCAAACAAGTAATGTTTTCAAAACATTAATTCACACAAGCTTTATTTTGGTCAAAGTCTAAGTATAACAGAAGCAAGTATCTTATAAAATCAAGATATCATACAACCATTTATGAATTTCTAATAACAAGTAAAACAGTTTATAAATTGCTAAAGTAACTACGATACATCAAGTAAAACAATTTATAAATTGCTCAATCATACAATTGTCTCCTCTATTATGATTATCATAGACCTGGGGTACATCCTGGAATTCTTTATTATGCTAAGCGCAAACCAGAATGACCAACAACATGATCCAAAAGATTCCTAATAAGGAACACATCCATCAAGGATGAACAATCAAAAGAATCTGAAAGTGGATCACCTTCCAAAGTGAGGTGCAAAAGAATCCCAATGAGGATCAATCAAAAGGATCAAATTAAGCATTTATACTCCTAAGTAACTAGGTTCTAAGTATTGAAAGTGCTTGCTAGTATACCATGAGGAGGATTGATTTTAACATACAATAATATGTGGGGTACATACATATCATCAAAATATACCCAAAACATGATAATCACCCACTGTTTAAATCAATCATTAATATCATGCATGAGTTTAAGTGGATCCAAATATCTGCAATCAATATTGTATTAGTCTATGTCTATTCTCAAACTACATTAAACAACTCTATGAGGATTTAAGACTAGTGTGATCTTATTTTATGTGCAACTATTCATGCTAATGCATGCAAAACAAATATTTTTACTTAGATAAGTGTTATCTTTTTAAATTCTTATCATGCAAGCAATCAAATTGGACTTTGATAAATTTCCATTCAAACACATCTAATTTTTTTGTCTTTCTATAAAAGGTTTTATAAATGTACAAAAAATTTAGGGGGAGAATTTGAACATGGAAATATCAATGTCAGTAGAACAAGTGCATTCTCATAATCTCATAAATGTAAAAATTTAAAAATATTAAATTTTGAAATTTTAAATAAAGCCAAGCCAAGCAAACACCCAAACACAACAGTTTGACACATACACATATGCACAATATTGCTTGTGAGTGATATCCTAAACATCCATATATTGATCATGTTAAAATTTGTATATTTTAACATACAATTTTTTAAAACAATTTTTTTTCAAGTTTGCATAGCGGACATACAAACAATTCATCTGCTGTAGCTATAGTACTTAAATAAACAAGCATGTCAACAACGGATGATATTGGTAAGGCATCCGTTGTGAATACAATAACATTTCACAGCGCATGAACAAATGTTCATCCGGTGTGATAGTCTTGAACAACAAGTTTACATAGCAAATGAACAAATGTTCATCCGCTGTGTAAGACAAATCAACACAAGAAAGTTTTGAAGGGTCTACAGCGCATGAGCAACCTATCATCCACTGTAAACAGCTAAAAGTCATTTTATGAACATACCGCGCATGAACCAATGTTCATCCGCTGTAAACAATCAAAGAAATTTTCAAGTGTCCACAGCGTATGAACAAATGTTCATCCACTGTAAACAAACAAATATACTGAGTCCATAGCGTATGATTGTTTTTCATCTGTTATGAATTTCAGGTGATCAACAAATTTGTACAACACATGAATAAAATTTCATCCGTTGTGAAAACAAAAACATTCAAAGGTTCCACAACACATGACTAAGAAGTCATCCGCTGTATACTTAGAAACATATAATGGGTCCACAGCGCATGACAAAGTGGTCATCCACTGTACAATCAGAATCAGTCAAAAACGATCAAAAGCGTACACTATTCACACAGCGCATGTGTATTCCACAGCGGACACTGTTCACACATCGCATGTGTATTTCACAACGGACACTTAAAATATAATTTTAGGTTATACTGGTTTTACACAGCGGACACACTGTGTATACACAGCGGACGCACAATTTGTCCATTGTATATATAGTTCACATTTGTAATTTTTTCATTTACCTCGAGTGAAAGTGAGAAAATTACTAAAATGAAAAAAAAAATTTCAACTGTGCGATAAACCCTTGTTCATCAAAAAACTTGAATTCTAGTCAATTTGTTTTCTGATTCACGGTCGATTATGTATAATAACATGATTCTGATCATCAAACATTCATTAAAATATCCTGGTTTTTTATTCTGATTTGAACATTGTTAGACCTAAGTCGAACATTGAACCGAAATCAAAACATGAATCTTTTGATGGTTTAAACAAAATCAAATACTGAATATGTGTTAGATGGCCATTGTTGACTATGTATGAACTGTTAATTTAATGAAATTGGATGAAATGTTCATCGGGTTCATAATCAGACATGAAGTTCATGCCAAAATTCACACAAAAACTAGTTTTGATCTTTGAACTTGATAAAAATTGTTTAAAATGTGTTATAACATCGTAATCAAGTTCAAAATGATGTAAAAACATGAAAAGTCAGTTGATTTGGCATGGCATTTATCACACAAGCATTAAATGCAATTTTCATTCAATGTGCATTAATGGTCAGCTTTGACTCTAAAAAGTCAAATTGAATTCATGAACCAACTGTCATAAGATCAAATTGATGTATGAATTAAACAAAAACTACTTGTAGGTATTAAACAAACACATTATAATACAACTTGGATAAAATCAAGTTGAAACAGACAAGATTTTCATGATCAAAATTGAGAAACTGTTGACTTTTGAAAAGTCAAACTGGTTCAATTGCTTAATTGCAAAGATCATACAATATCAAGTGTTTAATCATACATTTCAATATCTCATAACAAACACAACATTTTAATATACATTTGATCAATATTTCATCTTACACATCATTAGCATACACCATTCTAACAATCAATCTCTAACATTGCAGATATGGTAGACTTGGTATTTGTAAGAGATCATAATCTCTGTGCTTGTCTAAATCCAGACTCACCAAAAGCTGTGAATTACAGAGATACTGTACAAGTAATTAGACAGACAAGGCCGGTCATGCTATGACAGCCAGGCCAGATATCTATGAAGATCATATAGTCTAATTCTGGACTCATGCTCATTTAGAGCAGATGAATAACCAACAAGTTATTGTATCATCTATCCACAATCATCAGATAATTATTACTAAAGAGATCATAAGGAGATTACTTTAATTAGGAGAGGAAGCTCATGGACTAGTTGAATTTGATGAAAACTATGTACTACATGTTTTCAGACAAATTGGATGTACCGGTGCCATTGAAAGAAAGCAGATTAAGAAGTCTAACATGTGTGCTCAATTCAGATTCTTAATGCACACTTATCAGAAGACTATGACTAACAGAAAGACTGGCTGGGATGCCACTTCTCTGAGAAGTTCATCAGCAATTGCAAGCATTATAGCAAGAAGACCTTTCAACTTTGTTGCTCAAGTGTTGAATGGATTGGTCTACAACATAACTGAGGTGAGGAACAAGTTTTAGATGTTTCCAAGATTCCTTCAGATGATTATTGACGATCTTCTTCCAAATATTACAAGAGAAGGTTCCATATTTCATCCTGTTCATTTTAATGAACATGTGTTCACAAGGATAAAATCTAGCCTGTATCATGGGGATGAAGTGCCTGTTCCAGCACATATGATTGATTACAACATTCAGACATCTTTATGAGGATTCGAGGACAAAATGAACCTCAGATGATGTTTCAACATGGTTTTCAACAAGAAATCATCCAACAAGTTCCTATCATTCAAGAAGAGCAAGTTGCTCCTGAACCTGCACCCATCTTGCATGATCCAATTGAACAATAGCCAAAACCATTCAGTCAAGAACAAGAGCATGTAATTCAAGAAAAAGAGAGGAGAATTCCAGTTTGAGCATCATTTACCCTCACCACCACACAGCCCAACCAACTCAGTCCAACAAACATTGTATTCACTCTGGAGAGACATAGATGCAACTTTGCAAGAGCATTCAATCCATACAGAAGAAGTTGGAACATCTTCTCAATATGAGCAGACTCAAGAAGAATTAAGTGCTCAAGTTGAACACATGGAAACAGAGGAAACAAGCAGTGAGATTCCTACTGAGGAAGAAATTGAATACTCTAAGGTATTCTTATTCACTGAATATAACAAATTAATTGAAAAATCTAACAACAGAGCTAGAAAGCTGAAAGATAAACTGAAGAGCAGAGATGAAGAAATAGACAAGCTGAAATCAGATCAGATAGCTCAAAGATTGATTGTTCAAGTTCTGGAACAACAACTTAAACAGGCTAAAGAAGAGATGAAGTTGAAAAATCAAGAGCTAAGTAGTGCAAAACTTGATATTGCATACTTAACAGAGAAAACAAAATCTAAGGATTTGGAGATAGATGAGCTCAAAAGCACAATCATGAATGAGGAAGAGAGAACAATCATGAGTTAGACTATACAACCACTCTACTGAATGAGGAAGAACATTCACTTGGTCAAGAACAAGACTGGAGAGAACAAATTGAGAAACAAGTCATGGCTCAAGCTGAAGGAACCAGTACAAACGAGCATGAAAAGCAATCATCATTTATGAAGAAGCTTACTTAATGGATTAACTATTTGAAGAATCTAATCCATTTGAGAACATCCATTATTCTCCAATTCTGAAATAGCATTTTCATACTCCTGACACACAAACAATGGAAACAAGCATTGTCCCTGTGAACACATTGTCTGAAAAACAAAAGGAGTTAATCAAACAATATGCTAAATCATTTCAAGAATCATCAAAGAATCAAACTTCATCTTCATCTAAACCTCATTTTAGAACATATGAAAGAAAGAGAAAGAAGTCATACATTGCCTCTTCAATCAAAGGAAAACAGACAGTAATTGAGCAGGAAGAACCAGAATCTCCTCCAGTTAAGCTTCTGAAAGTTGTCTGACCCAGTTGAGTTAGATGCTCCATAACAATCATCAAAAGCAACTACACTAGAAGAGGGGGAGATAGATTAATCCTTTGAACAACTAGAAGCTTCCGTTATTATGTTAAGTGATTCTGATGAGGAAGAAGAAGAAAGAGATGAAGATGAGATCATGCAAAACATCCAAGAGCTTTTCACAGATGATCCTGAAACTTTGATGGGGATAGAATTAACAACTAGAGGATTTCCTTATGAATCATTTGTAGATCTTAACCTGTCTAAGGTTAAAGAGTTGCTCAAAGACTTTCAAAAGGTCATGTAAAATGAAAAAGAGCAAACATATAGTAGATACAAGGAAATTAAAGACAAACAAGAGCTTGAAAAGAATCTTCCTAAAGATCCTCAAATAGAGAAGATTACCTACTCCCAGGTAAAAAGCTGGTTGAGTCATACAAGAATCCCATATAGGTCATATGCAGGGAGATCTGTATCTCAAATGAAAGAGATGGCCAAAGAGATATACAAGAACATGCTAGAAAATGCTCTTAAGCCACAGGTCTTCAGACCTCACCCTGTATCTTCTCTATCTACTTATCATCAAGCTCCTCCTGGCTTCATGAAATAGAAGAGCCAAGACAATTCTTGCCTCATAAGCTATGGCATGAAGGTAATGAACTCCAGGAGATGATAAGTGAGAAAACAAACTTTGTCAAGCTTTATGAAAAAATCACTCTCACAACAGAAGCCAATGAAAGCAAAATAGTGGCTTGGAAATATGATGAAATCTGGGATGCTGTCCTGATCAAGAGAGTATCTGGACTTGTCTAGTACATATCATACATATCTCAACTAGGATCATTAAGCTATGAAGACAGATTGGACTTGATGCAATTGAGAATGGCCAATCACACAAACAATCCCAGGGGAGCAGATTTCTATCATATAATGAGATCATATATGAGTAGAAGATATCATGATGAAAGCAAAAACAGACAGAGAGGACAAACTACACATTGCCAAGCTTAGAAGAGAACAGGAAATAACAAGAAAACAAAACAAGTAAGGGAAGAATCTTCTTCTCAAATTGATGCAGACATTCATGAAAGGGTTGGTTACCCTTTAAAGCCATCAGACTTGAAATTGATCATGAAGAAGATAGATGGCAATGAATACCAGCATCTAATAACCAGATGGTATTATAATAAGACCCACTTTGAAATGGTGTTGGACAGAAAGCTAGAAGGGAAAGAAGCAGCTGATATAAGGCTTTTTGATCCTGTATAGATAAAGCTGCTTCATCCATCATATGTGTCATTCATGAAGACCAAGACATTCCCTGCCATTGAAGATGTATTATGTAAGGGAGATTGCTGTTATTTCATAAACATGCTAAGAATTTTGGGCACTGTGTATGTAAATGCTGCAGTAAAACAAAGACTGGAAAAAAATCAGCAACCCCTAACACACAGAGAAGGGATAACATGAATGAGAATATCAGAGAACAACAATTTAGAGATTTTGAAGGGCAATCATGTTGTAAGCACACTGGTTAGCAACATTGATGTGCAAAGTCTTGACGAATCAACATTGGAACAACTTGTTCATTTGAATCAAGTTGACCATTTTATTGAACACATAGTCAACTGCAGGAATGCTCTGAAGATCATCCCATTGACTGAACAAGTAAAAGAAGTTATACAAGATCAAGCAACAGAAAGAGATGTTGAAAAGTCATTGAAGGCATCTGAATAAATTCAGAAGAATGCAGAAGAAGCTGGACCTTCTCATTCTTAAGAGGTTTCTAATATACAAACATACAAAACAAAAAATCTTGTCTAACCAAACAAACAAGATACATACAAAACAATAAAGCAACCATACAAAACATACAAAACATATAAGTAACCATACAAAACTTACAAGTAACCATACAAAACTTACAAGTAACCATACAAAACAATAAGTTAACATACAAAACATACATGCAAACATACAATTAGTCAAGTAATCTAACAAACAACTAATCATGTCATCAAACATCATAAGTCAAGCACATAATAATTTCAAGATAATACATAACAAATAATAAAACACACACATTAGTACCAACAAACAAAACAACAACAAGCATACTTAAGAGATGGCAACACCATCCTTAGGGGGAGTATTGTTGGACTCAACAAGTGCATTAAGGAAACAATGCATATAAAGGATAATGCTTGTTATAAACAAGCATAATGTGTTCTAACATTCAAACATTCATTAACTAACATATTAGCATTATTAACATTCATAACATACACTAATTAAGCTTAAAATTCTTTTTCAGGATTGAAGATAAGAAGAAGTTTCTTCACAAGTGTCGGCAGCGGATGAAGAACTGCCTACAGTGGATGACGAAGAATATGCAGCGGATGAAGAACAAGTCCAAGTGTCTACAGCGGATGCATAACATACGCAGCGGATGCATGTCCACAGCTGATGAACTGTTCACATCGGATGTTCATCCACAGCGGATGAACATTCCACAGCGGACAACGTACAAAGCATCAGTGTTCACAACGGACAACATCAATGCACAACAGACAGTTTATTCAACATCCACAGTGGACATCTTAGCTTCCACAGCGGACAGCTAATCATCCACAGCGGATGACTTAGACTTAGAATTTTATATAATTTTTGTTTACATAAGGGTAGTTTAGTAATTGTAAATACCTTTTTGTATAGGCTATAAATAGCATTCTACCCTAATCCTTTGTAAGCTTTTGAACAATCAATATATAAATATTTTTAGCATTTTTTAAGCACTTGTAATTCATACACACAATCACAGACACTGATATCATAAGCAGTAATCATGGGTTTCAACACCATGCTTGATTTTTTTTGAATTTGATATAACAAATTTGTTGCTATATTGTTTGAGAGATTCGAAAAGATCCTTGGGGAAATCAACATTATGAACAACTTCATTCTAATCAAAGTATGAGTTGATTGATTAATATTTTTATTTCATCAGAGTACCTGGCCTGGAAGTGACCATATCTTTGCGGATGTCTAATGGTAACCCTTGAATGTACTTCTTGATTTTTCTAGACTTAGGCTTCACCAATTCTGGCACTAGATGTGCTATTTCATTGAACTTCGAGGTGTATTTCTGGTGACTCATGTTGCCAGCTTCTAAGTACAGGAATTCCCTTTCAATCTTGTCAGTTCCCTTTCATGAAAATATTCATTAATCACCAACCTCTTCATCTCTTCCCACTTCATCCTCTTAACAACCCTATCCCTAAGGGCGTCAGTGATGTTATCCTACCAACATAGTGTCGGTTCCAAAAGTGAATGGTAAGCAAAGTTAACGGTTTGGTCTTCATGACACATACTGATTTCCAAAACTACCTCTATTTCCTTAATCCAATGTTGAACAACAACAACATTACCGATACCATCAAAAGTTAGGGGCTTACACCTTTAAAAAGCCCCATAGCTACACCCCTTCACCACTTCTTCAACCTCGGAGTCATCATCTTTATCATCATCACCACTTTCCTCAATCTTAACCACTTTCTTCTGAGCCATATCTCTCTTATCATCACCCTTGACATGTTCCACAACCTCCGCAAACAAAGCGGGCATCACATTAGTCAAAATTTGGTGCACCTCTTAGGCAATAGATTCCTTTACTCTTTCCTTCAGCTTTGCTTACCCAAGACTAGGCTACTCAGCTTCAGTTTCTGACTCAATTGTTTCCTCAACCTGTTTCTCAACTGCCGTTCTGGTTGACTTTCCTATTAGTTTTGCAACGTTGCTTGCTTCTTCTTTTGCTTTATCAGGGGACCTTCCCCTTGTACTTCTTCGAGTAACCATAGCTGGAATTGATTTCTTTGGTGCCATTTCTCAACTTCTTATAAGATTCAGGGTACCAATATGGTCCGTCAAGACAAGTTTAGATACTGACAAGTATTGTAAGTTTATAATAACAGTGACCAATTATGATTAACTACTTAAGAACTTCTCATATTCTAAACTTCCCTATCCTGAGCTATACCAACACTCGAACCTATTATTCACATTCTAAGCATGTATAGATCAAACAAATTTAGGTAGGCACAACATATTAATGGTACACTACTCTATCCTCAAGTCTAACCCTAGTAACAAGCTATTACACAATCGACTACTTACAACATATATCATTACCTCGTGGCATGGATCTACTTGGACTGGCATGCTCACTTTTGTCCTATTTTCAATTTAAGTTTAGGTTTTTCTTTTGAAAATAGTTTACCTATTTCACTTAAACTTTGGCTCCGATACCAACTTGTAAGGCCCTGATCCTAGGAAACCTCATAGTTGGTCATTCAAAGCAAAACATAGATTAAAAAAATTCATTTAGATAAACAATGCAGCAGAAAAGTACATTAAGTTTCAACCCATCACAACATAATCTAATAAAACATTAGCATTGTCATTAAAACATCAAATAGTCTTTAAAAGAGCCAAAATAAGTCTGCTGATAGGCAGAGGATTGGTGTTGGTCTCTCAACAAAAGCTTTTCTCTCAAACTCACTAAGTCTCATTCGTTTGACAAATGCAAAATCTCAAGCTAAGTTTATAATAATATACTAAGTTAATGAACACAACAAGTGGTTTTCAAGATACTTGTATATATTACTTCTCAACTTAGTGGTTATAAGATTCTTATCAGCATGGTTATAGAGTTACAATGAGAACTATATATACTACTATCTAAAGTCGGTTATACTTAAAACCCAGCTAGAACTTACATCTAAACAAATACTACATAGCTAGAAGTAAGGTATCTAAGATAAAATACTATCCTAGATTAGGTAGTCATGACAGGTCCATGATTTACCTTTTGGTTACCTACTAAAGTTGGTAACTGTACTAACTGATAAAAGGTGAATAGTGGAATAAAGTATGGTCAACTACATGGGCATGGAAAGCAACATGCAGTATATCAAATTGTGTTAGTCGGACCATACTTATGTCCACTGGTCCATAGTTAGTTCATCTGAAGGTAAAATGTCTTCGGAAGAACAAAGTCTTCTGAAACAATTTATACTTCGGAAGAGATAACTTCTTTTGAAACTTTAGTAAGTCTTCATGAATGTTTCCTTCAGAAGGCTTTGTCTTGAATCTTCCTTGTGTAGTACTTCGGAAGGAGAACTATTTAGCCTTGAAAGACTGAGTTCTTCCTTCAGAAGTTTTTCATCTTTATTTTGGAAGTGCATCTTTGTCTTTGGAAACCTTTGCTCTGTTGTACACAAAATATTCTAAGTGTAGTTTTGGCTGCATCAGCCTCATTGGATCCAACAAACTCCCCTAGGTTGATGCTACCAAAACTTCACTCCCTTCTTCTCAACTTTAACTCCTCTTTACTTCTTGCCTTGTGGTTAGCTCAACAAGGTGAAGGTTGTCTAAGTGGTTTCTTATATGAGCAACTACTTGGGAGTTGGAGGGATTAGAGAATGGTTTCTATGCTAGCTCAGCAATATCAAATCTTCTTGAGTGTAGAAGATATGAAGCATTTAGCCTATTGAATTCACCATTCTCACTTTCCTCAACAAAGTTATGTGAAGGTTCATCAAACCACCACTGGATAATTTTCTTCCTAGGAATGAGGGGCATGTTTAGCAGCTTGTCCCCTTTCTTGGTGTCTAGTAGGGTTACCAATCTTCTTCTTAGCTTCTTTTCTTTTTCATTGAGAGAATCAAAGATTGTAACTATGATTGGAAGAGATTTGTCTAATGTCCCCTGGGGCAGATCTAGGAATGTATCTCTTGTGAGGGAACAGGAAGAGCCATCAATGTATTTCAGTATTATGGTCCCTTCCTCATAAGAGATGTCACTTAGTGTTGAGCAGTTAGTGAGCTTCCTTTTGATCTCCCTGAATTCCTCTAAGGTCAGAGGTTTGGATGGTTTAGAGGGTCACTTGGAGAATTGTTAGGTTTTGGGTTGAGTTTTAGGTTGTAGGATGAGTAGTGGTGGTGGTTGTTTAGAGGCAATCGATGAGGGTAAGGTTAAGGCAGATGGTGTAGGTTTAGGGGTGTAAGGCTCATTGGTTGGTTCAGTTTTAATGGTGAAGGGAAGAGGTGTAGGCTCAGGTATTGTTGGTTGTTGTTTGGGTACCATCCTCTGTTCACCTTGTCTTTAGTATACCTCTTTCCTTCTTCCTAAGCAAATGTCAGATTTGATGTCACTGACATGTTGTTGTAGGGTCTTCTCAGACATGGGTCCTAGTTGTCTGCCTGTGAATCCGTGGGCCCTGAGATAAGCCTTCATCCAGGCTTTCTCTCCAACTTTGTTGTCAGCTGCAAGTCTAGCTTCTTCCCCCTTCTTCTTCCTCTCCTTCGCCTTCTCTCTGGTAGCTTTCTTCCTTTCCTAGTTAATCTGTCTCTTCTTCTTTGTAGAAAAGAAACAAGATCTTCTCATTTTCATGTTGATTCAGCTCCTATTAAAAATAGACCCTAGAGCATAGGAAGGCTATCCTCTCCTTCATCTTCTTTTGCTCAGCCTCTTCTATTATTTTCCTCTTCTTATCCTCTTTAGCCAACCATGCTTCTTCTTCATTCTCTTTTTACAGCAAGGTTGCCTCTTCCAGCTTCACAAGCTCATCAAGTGGGAGTAGAAATGTTTCTTCATTAGCTACTCCCAGGCTGATGAGCCTATCTATCACTTCCAATCTCCTCATTTCATTGATAAACTCTTGAGTTGCTGTTGCTGCTTTGCTGCTTGCAGCCAACAGTTTCCCAGTGTCAAGTTTGCCTTTCCTTTTCAGCTTTTCCAACCTTTCCTCTTCGAGAAGCTCTGCAGTAGTCAACTTCCTTTTTCCTTTACGATCATAGGAAGATGCTGCCTTGGAATATTCTGGTTTTGAAGATTTAGGTTGGGGAGATTGGGGTTGATCTTGTGCTTCTTGTTGAGAGAGAGGAGTCTTGAGAAAGTCTTCACTGTTTATCTCAGAGGACAAATGAAGGATAGCCTCTGTGAGAAGCAGATCATCAGACAAAGATGATAGTTCAACAATCCCTTTCGCATCTTGAATCTTTGCTTTGGAAGAGATTGATATCTCTTCCGTGGCCTGAATCTTTGCTTCAGAATAGACTGATATGACACCACCTGTCCCAACTAATTTAGTTGCTAGGCCGTCAGTCCTTATTTCCCCCCTCAAAGTCAATCACATGTTCAATACGGACCTCAGGTTGACCAACTTCTTTCTGAGTGGTAGGTGGTGCACTCAACCTTTGAAGCTCTTTGGCTCCAAAGTAGGCTATGGTAATATCAGGTGAGAACTGTTCAAGTGAGGAGCTTATTAGAAAACTAGTTAAGAAATTTTGGAGTTTAATAAGCATCCTGGGGTCTACTTGAACAGTTACATGAGGTGGCTGAGGGAAGATGGCTATGGAGTATTGTGGTGTGAGGTAAATTGAAGATCGAGTTGAGATGGCCAAGGTAAAATCCTCACTGCTTTGACTCAATGCTTTCTTCCCCTTTTTGGTAGCATCATCTTGAGAAGTAGATGAGCTAGAGGAAGAACTTAAAGGGAGTAGAATAGGTACATGCCTAACATGCTTCTCAACCGGTGTCTCAGCTAGTTTGGCCTTGAGATTTTCAATCTCAAGTTGCTGAGTGGCTGACTTGTTTTCCAAAGTCCTAACCTTGAATTCAAGATGTGAGACTTTAGAGAGCAGGTACTGAATGGTTAGTTTCAGACTTCCCTTATCTTCTTTGGAAGAATCATGGGGAGATGAGACAACATATCTTGTATGTTCAGACTCATCACAAGATATGGCTTCTTGGCACCATGGTTTCCCTTGCAAACTGATG
>BJCN01147511.1:0-10283 GCA_018326445.1 Flaveria brownii
CAATCCGGTGGCGGGGTCCAGCAAGGAGGAGGTGGGCATGGGCGGAGCATGGTGGCTGGACCACCGTCCTCCTCCGCATCTCCGTCGTCTTCATCGTCGGCTGTTTCTACTCCCCAATTGGGGTTTGATCCAATGCAGCAGCAACAGCAGCAGCAGAGGCAGGTTAGGGCTTTTTTTAGTTACTGAATTTAAGCTCTGTTTATAAATTGTTTGATCTAGCTACCGTTGATTTTGTCTGCGTATGAAATTCTTTAGCTGAATTGTGTATTTAAGAGCTGAATTTGTATTTGGTGTTGCATATTGTCATCTGGTTTATGTTCAAATTGCTTAATGTTCTCTCTAATTTTGTTATCATTAATTCAATATCGTCATTCAATTGGCCACATAAGTATAAACTTATGGGAACTTAAAGTAAATTATAACAAAAACTATCAATTGAGTACTTCTAAGGGGTGTGTGGATGCCCTATTCGAAAGTTATGGCGACTTGAAAGATATAATAAGGTAAATGAGTTTGTTAGATATTTAGATTAAAGTTATGGATAGCTAAGAAATTGACAATTATCAGAATGATCTGTTTTTTTTTTGTGCATAAAATCCTTATATTTTTTCCCGAAGTTTGATTGTTCTGACCATAAAAAAACAGTTTAGTGGCACACTCATGTAGATATACAAAAAAAGAGTTTTATTGGACATTCAGTTTAGTCAACATCTTCACATTGGGAAAGTTTCATCATTAATGTTTCATTTTGCTTCTTTGACTAAAGTTATGTTAGATTCAACCAATGTCTTGCTTTTGCTTAGTGTATGCTAGTTCTCAATTGTTTATTGGGATATCATTACATGTATCAGGCTCTAAGTTTGTTTTGTGGGATGGTTTTACAGTCGTTACAACAACAATTACTTAGAAACCCTGAAGCAAGAGAAGCCATGTTAGCTTATCAGTCTGGAAATATGCAAGGAGTTTTGGGAGCTAACGTTGCACAAATGCAGGGGCAAAATCGGAATCAGGGTTTTGATCAAAATTTGTTGAACCCTGTTAATCAGGCTTACAATCAGTATGCTTACCAAAACCAACAGAAATCAGGTCTAGGAATGCAAGCACAACAACAAATAAGAATGGGCACCGTGGTTCCTTCTTCAAAAGATCCAAAAATGCAAGATTCCGATCAAGGTCAAAGTCAAAATCAGAAACAGTTTGTCACGCCAATATCACTTGGCCAATTAATGCAGGGTAATAATAGCATACGGCCTATGTCAGCCCCACAAGCTCCTCAAAATATGACAATGGCGGCTCAACTGCAGGCAATGCAGGCTTTGGCTCTTGAGCGCAACATCGATTTATCACTTCCACAAAACGCTAATTTGGTCGCACAATTAATCCCGCTTATGCAAGCTAGAATGCAGAAGGCAAACGAAACCAATATGACAAATGATAATTCTCCAAGAGGGAATTCATCAAGTGATGTGGGGTCCACCAAAACACACCAAAATATTCCTTCAGGCCATTTCGGTTCAACTTCAAGCCCTTTACTAGTCAACAATTCTGGTCCTGGTCAGGGTCAGGGTGGTCAGGTTCAGGGTCAGGGTTGTCAGAGTCAGGTTCAGGGTCCAGATCTTGGTCAACAGCTTCCACCCAGGCAGCCTGCTCCGGTCAACAGTGGGGTGTCGTCCATGCATCTACCACAGTCATCAATGAACATGAACCAGGGTCCCATACAGCAGATGAATCGATCTTCTTCACAACAAAAGTTACCTTCGGCTTTTACAAAGCAGCAACTGCATGTTCTTAAAGCACAAATATTAGCTTTTAGACGTATAAAGGTATGTGCTAATTATGTAATTGTATATATTCGAGTGGTTCGACTGCTTTCAAGAATGAATGGATTTTTGACACGTTGTGGAAATGTAAAAGCAAAACCATAAAATTATTAAAAAAAGTATTTTGCACATTCGTTCAAAAATGTTGTGGTAGTGCATATTGTAAGGGTACTTTTGTCTTCGGACAAGAATGATGGTTTTCAGAATAAAAAGGCAAGGGCTTTGTTTGAAAAGTCAAATCACTCTTGTAGTTTTTATTTCTTATGCGGTAGATAATCTTTTTGCCTGTTTTCGTGTGGATTTGTTGATATATATTTATGGCAGAAAGGAGAAAAAACTCTACCGAATGAACTGATCCAAGCTATTGCCCCGCCACCACTTGAAGCACAAACTCAACAGTCAACTGCTCATGCTGGAACCATCAATGTGAAAAGTCAAAATCAACCTGATGACCAGATGAGACGATTAGAGTCCAATGATAAAGATCCTCAAGCTGCAGCTTTTACAAGTGGAATGCACAATATAAAAAGAGAAGGGCATGAGGAGAAAGCAGCAACAACTAGTGCACAAGGTACAACATCGACGCAGAAGGAAACTCCACCTGTTCTTCCTGCTAAACAAGAACAAGAAGTCGAACTTGGGGTTCAGAAAACTTCTTATGTTAATGACCGTCCAATTGACAAGGGTAAATCAGTCATTTCAGAACCTGTTACTGTCCCTGACAATGTTCAATCTAAAAGACCTTTACAAGCTGGAAATCCACCTCAGACCAAAGATTCCGGCCCGAAAAAGTACCACGGCCCATTGTTTGACTTTCCCTTCTTTACCCGAAAGCATGATGCTTTCGGGTCAAGCATGATGATCAACAACAACAACAATCTTATACTCGCATATGATTTAAAAGATCTAATTGCTGAAGAGGGCATTGAAGTAATTAACAAAAAAAGAAAGGAAAATATCAAAAAGATAAACAGTTTACTAGCTGTAAATCTGGAAAGAAGAAGAATAAGACCTGATCTTGTTCTAAGATTACAAATTGAAGAAAAAAAATTAAAACTTCAAGAATTACAAAAACGTGTGAGGAATGAAGTTGACCAGCAACAACAAGAAATAATGGCGATGCCCGATAGGCCCTATAGGAAGTTTATTCGGTTATGTGAACGCCAAAGGATGGAACTTAACAGGCAAGTACAAGCTTCTCAAAGGGCTATTCGGGAAAAACAACTGAAACTGATATTCCAGTGGCGTAAGAAGCTTCTAGAATGTCATTGGGCAATTAGGGATGCAAGGACTCAAAGGAATAGGGGGGTTGCCAAATATCATGAAAAGATGTTGAGGGAATTTTCAAAGAGGAAAGATGATGATAGGAGTAAAAGAATGGAAGCTTTGAAGAACAATGATGTGGAAAGGTACAGAGAGATTTTGTTAGAACAACAAACTAGTATGCCAGGTGAAGCTGCTGAAAGATATGAGGTTCTTTCTTCATTTTTATCACAAACCGAGGAATATCTTCATAAACTTGGAAGTAAAATAACTGCTGCTAAGAACCAACAAGAAGTTGAAGAAGCTGGTAATGCCGCTGCCACCGCTGCACGTGCTCAGGTACCCATGAAGTTGAATGTATATATATATAGTTATATACACTATATCGTTGGGGAACTTTTATATACGCTCTTATAGAGTTTATAATATCATTTGTCTACCCTTTAAAAACACTAAATGTATCATATTTACTTGTTATATAGTAAAGAAAACTAAACCAGACACTTTATAATAGTCTGTTTCACTGAATAAACAAAGAAAACAATCCATGGAGATGATTTACACTAATATTGTTGTCTTACACATTTACTACGTGTTTATTTAGTGAAAGAGGCTGTATTTTGCTATAAGGAACTGATGTTATTTTTTCTACTATTGAATGGATGAATATGATATTTTAGTATTTTGGAAGGGTAACTATGATATTATGAACTTTAAAAGGTACATGAATAAACTTATTAACTTTTGGAAAGATAGATATTTTGCTATAGAAGTACCATTTTTTTAATTGGGTTGTTCTGGCGGAGTATTGTGTTCTTTCTGCATTGTCATTTTCCCTAGTAGAAATTCTGAGTCTATTTCTTTTAGGTCTAGCTTAAGAAATATGATACGCCAAAATAGTAAAATTGATTTCAATAAGGAATGATGGGTTCTTTGCAACAAAGTGGCAAGTATGGCTGCTCAAAAGTCAACTTCATTAATATGGTCGTCTTTAGCCCATTGCAACCAAGATAGCCATAATAATATTTATGATCAAGAATTCAAGATAATGAGTTGATTAAAGGTGGACCTCGATAATCAATTTTCTTACTACTTGTTGTGTGCTTCTCCAAATTGATTATTAACCGTAAATAACTATAACAATCTATATCATAGTTTTTACCCGAACAATTGAAAATGCTTCTTGTAATCAGTTTAAATGCATGCACACATACACACAAATATATACATTTAAGTGTATAAACTAGGTTTATTGCCCGTCGCGCGTTGTCGCGGCATTGTACGTGATATGATAAAGTATAGACTACAATTGACCCGACTCGTTTCCGAACTAATTTTTCGTCAATATGTAGAGTAACTTGAACTTATATCGTTGAACAAAAACGTTTAATATTTGACCTGACTCGTTTTCAAACAAAATTAATGTCGAAACATAGACTTACAATCGCTCCGACCTTTTTTGAACTAAATTTACGTCCAGACGTATAGTAGATGAAAAAGTATTATATTGACCCGCCGCGTTTCCAAACAAACCAATGTCGAAACGCAGGTCAACTCAAAGCGTACATAAAAATAAGCACCCAAACTTTTATATTTGACCCAACTCATTTCTGAACAAATATTACGTCAAAACATAGACGTACGTCGAAACGTAGACAATCTTAAAGTTTATAGAGTTAAGCTTGGAAACATTTTATATTTGAACCGAGTCGTTTCTTATTACGTCTAAACGTAGACGGACTTGAATTTATATTGCACAGGGGTAAACTCGAAGCTTTAGAAACTTAAGGGGCTGAAAATGCAAAGATTAAAAGTAGGAGAGGAAGAAAGGCCGGTGGGAAACCCCACCGGCCTTTCTTTTTAAGTTATAGTAATGTATATGAATTTATGTTTAGTGTTTTGTATTTGCTGGTAAAAGGGTCTATCTGAAGAAGAAGTGAGAGCTGCAGCCTCTTGTGCAAGAGAAGAAGTTATGATAAGGAATCGATTCTCTGAAATGAATGCACCCCAAGACGGCTCATCTGTTAGCAAGTAAGTACATGATTTTTTTATAGGAATGAACAAAAATAAAAAAGTTCAAAGTTTGTTATAATTACCATATTCAACAAAAACAATAAGCTAGAATATCAACTTTTTGGGATGCCCCAACTCAGATGTGAAGAAAATGTTGAAATAAGATCAAATTGTGCATTTCAACTGCTTATAGTTGTGATTTTCTGATTGTTAAGATAAATGCAAAATCACCTTAGTTCTAAATAACTGATTATTCGATTCTTTTTTCTGAAACTTTAATAGTTACTTCAAAAACACATATAAACACTCCCTAATTTGATCTTAAGTTTATTAACTGACAATGGTTTCTTACTCCTTGTCTTCATGGCTGTCAATAGGTATTATACTCTTGCACATGCTGTGAATGAAAGGGTCATAAGGCAACCCTCAATGTTAAGATGTGGAACTCTGCGGGATTATCAACTTGTATGTCATTTTATCTTATTATGCATCAATTAATTCTGGGATATTTTTTTTAAAACCATAGATTCCATGTTTTTTTTAAGTCCTTGTCAATTCTTGGTACATTTAAATGTGTTGGGTTATCATAACATTTGATAATCTTTCAGGTTGGCTTACAATGGATGCTCTCGTTGTACAACAATAAATTAAATGGAATACTGGCTGATGAAATGGGTCTTGGGAAAACCGTGCAGGTTAGTCTTTTGGCAAACTAGTTTATTTCTTGTGTCCTTCCATTGGAACTTTCAAATTTTCTTTAAGTAGCGAAAATTACTTGTTTTTTTTATATACTAACCTGTTAAAAACCTCCATTAGTTACAAAAGTTCCATCTTTTTTCTATATTAATCAATCAAGATGTTCTAATTTCTTTTTTACTCAGGTTATGGCATTGATTGCTTATTTGATGGAGTTTAAAAGCAATTACGGTCCACATCTTATCATTGTCCCTAATGCTGTTTTGGTGAATTGGAAGGTTTGTTATTTGTTACATTTCATTGCCTTTAGATGAACTTTTAATATTTTCTTATAATTAAATTTTAACCGTCCAACTTTGTTTCAACAGAGTGAGTTACATAATTGGTTGCCGAATGTATCCTGCATTTACTATGTCGGTAACAAGGATCAACGGTCAAAATTGTTCTCTCAAGTAAAGATTAAAGCTTTTCTTTATTTTAATTTTTTTCAAGTTATATTGATGTGACATATTGATGACTTAGTTTTTGTATTTTGTAATTTAGGAGGTCTGTCACATGAAATTTAATGTTCTCGTGACAACCTATGAGTTTGTTATGTATGATCGCTCAAAACTTTCAAGAGTCGACTGGAAATATATTGTTATTGATGAAGCACAAAGAATGAAGGACAGAGAATCAGTTTTAGCTCGTGATCTTGACAAATACCGTTGCCAAAGACGCCTACTTCTTACAGGAACCCCCTTGCAGGTATAAATTTTGTGAATAAATTCTATATCAAATATTCAAATATGATATGTAAAACTTTTTATTAAAACAAAGTGAAATTGCCAAGAAATTTTCTTTTCCATCAGTATGAGTGTGAGTCTAACATTTGACTAGTTTAGGAGCGAAAGTCTAGTTTTTGATGGATTTAGGAGTAACAGATTAATTTTGACAAGTATATGGAAACAAAAACAGTTATCTTTATTGGCAATTTTACTTCTAAATCTGTGAAAACTGAACTGTCACTCCTAAATTTGTCAAAATTTTGAAATTTCACTCCTATTGATGAGAGAGAATTTCTTGTTCACTGCACAGTCAAACTTGAGATCTTTATAGAAACTTTATCGCCAATCTTCATTTGTTAATAATGATCTAGTAAATTAAGCTTTATAGGAGGCTGTAATTACCATCGGTGAGCTGTAAAGACAGCAACATGGAAAAATGTAAATTGGAATGAAAATGTTGCTCTTAAATCTTAATTCTGTGTGTGCTTACTTTTTTATTATAGTATTTTAGCTATGTTTATTTTCTGTTGTACAGAATGATCTAAAAGAACTTTGGTCGTTGTTAAACCTACTACTTCCAGAAGTATTTGATAATCGAAAAGCTTTTCATGATTGGTTCTCAAAACCGTTTTCAAAAGAAGTGGCCCACAATGGTGAAGATGACTGGCTAGAAACTGAGAAAAAAGTTATTATCATACACCGACTTCATCAAATTTTAGAGCCTTTCATGCTCAGACGTCGTGTGGAAGATGTAGAAGGTTCACTTCCTCCAAAGGTACGCTTGAGATTTAAAGAAAGAAAATTCTGGTTTTTAATATAACGGCAACAGACTAAATGGGATAAAGTAAAAAGAAGCTGGATAAAAAGAAATTGGTCAAAATGGTTTAAGTGCCACCCAAAGGATACAACTTTCTAAATTGTTTTTTTGTTCCAAAAAGTTGCATCATTTTTATATATTAATTAATTATCAAATTCAGGAAAAATATACAAAAAATGGGGTCAAAATGGTTAAAGGGACCTCCACACTATATGACTTTCTAACTTTTTTCTTCCAAAAATGTTTGATCACATTTGATATAGTTCGTTAATTAATATGATTCTAGAAAAGGGACAAAGAATTGGTTTTGACCCATTACTGGACCTGCTAATTTGCCACATATACAATAAATCATTCACATGTTTTTTTTAATTCATTGTCAGAGGTCTGATACTAATCTTTATAATTGCAGATTTCCATCATTTTGCGTTGTAAAATGTCAGCAATTCAGGGTGCTATATATGATTGGATCAAATCTACGGGTACTATTCGGGTCGATCCGGAAGATGAGAAGCGTAAGGCTCAGAGGAATCCGATGCACCAACCAAAAACATATAAACCACTAAATAACAAATGCATGGAGCTTCGAAAAACTTGCAATCATCCATTGCTTAATTACCCATATTTTAACGATTTTTCCAAAGACTTTCTTGTTCGATCATGTGGGAAATTATGGATTCTTGATAGAATTTTAGTAAAACTTCAAAGCACAGGTCATCGGGTACTTCTTTTCAGTACAATGACAAAACTTTTAGATATTTTAGAAGAGTATTTACAGTGGCGAAGACTTGTTTACCGAAGAATTGACGGTACAACAAGTTTAGAAGACCGTGAATCGGCTATAGTTGACTTTAATAGTCCCGACACCGATTGCTTTATCTTCTTGCTTAGCATTAGGGCTGCGGGCCGGGGTCTAAATCTTCAAACAGCGGACACAGTTATTATTTACGACCCTGACCCGAATCCAAAAAATGAAGAGCAAGCAGTGGCTCGGGCTCACCGAATTGGTCAAACACGTGAAGTCAAAGTCATTTACATGGAAGCAGTGGTTGATAAAATTTCGAGCCATGAAAAAGAGGATAATTTTAAAAATGGTGGTAGGGTTGATTCTGATGATGATTTAGCAGGAAAAGATCGTTATATTGGATCTATTGAGAGCCTAATTAGAAATAATATTCAACAATATAAAATCGATATGGCTGATGAAGTTATTAATGCCGGGAGGTTTGATCAAAGAACAACGCATGAAGAAAGGCGTTCGACTTTGGAGTCATTGTTACGTGATGAAGAAAGGTATTATTTAAAAAAATTGTTAAATTAGGTGACATTATTACTAATTTAAGAGTATTATATATAATTATTTATGTTGTATCAGGTACCAAGAAACTGTTCATGATGTGCCATCATTACAAGAGGTTAACCGAATGATTGCTAGAAGTGAAGAAGAAGTTGAGCTTTTTGATCAAATGGATGAAGAATTTGATTGGGCTGATGAGATGACTAGATACGATCAAGTTCCTAAGTGGCTTCGGGCCGGTGCTCGTGAAGTGAACACAACCATAGCCCTTTTATCCAAAAAACCACCAAAACATATGATATTTACTGAAAACATTGAAAACAATATTACTGATAGAAGAAGGGGACGTTATAAAGATAAAAAGTTTCCAAATTATGCTGAGTTGGATGATGACATTGAGGAATTCTCTGAAGCTACATCTGAAGAGGCTGAAGATGATGACACGGTTGATGCTAATGAAACCCCAGGAACCGATAAGGCCCAATCAGAGGATGATTTTCCGGTTTCTAATAATCAATATGAATATCCTTGTGGGCCCAACGCTACAAAGCATAAAGATGAGGGTTCTTCAGGTTCATCATCAGATACTCGAAGATTGATGCCAATTGCAACCCCTTCTATATCTTCTCAGAAATTTGGGTCACTTTCTGCACTTGAGGGTAGGCCTGGTTCTTGTTCAAGAAGGCTGGTATGTGGTCTTTTTTTTTTCTCAAATTAGAAGTGGCAAAATGAGTGGGTCGGGCAATAGGTTTGGATCAATAGGCCTATTATAATGCGGGATGGTCGAGTTGATGTGCCAACACCTTTTTTCCTTTGTGATTTAAGTTATATGAATTTTAGGTGGAAAATCTTACCCAATTTACTAGGGCCGACTTAGGATTTTAGGTTATAATGTATCTTTAATGGATTGAAGGATTGAAATTCAAATACAATTCGCTTTAAAAGGAAACGGGCAAAATGGGTTGGAAGTGGTCGAAAGTGTAATCTTTATGCGTAAAACCTCCTTATTCATCTTATACAAAAAGGTGATTAGAACTGAAATGATTTGTTTTTTGTAATCATATTTGACACACTAATTATGTACAGTAAGGTTGGACAAATGTGTTTTGGACATAGTCACAGGATTCGCTAGGTCACCCACGATTTTCGAATTGGTTCGATTCGAACCCATTCGCATTCGCTAGCGACCCAGTCGCTCGCGGTTCGCTCCTGTGGTTCGATTGTGGTTCGATTGAGGTTCGATTGAGGTTCGCTTGTTGGTTCGCGGCTGCAATTCGCTGTGGATGGAAGAAATTCGCTATGGATTCGCGAATCGAATGAAATTGAATCATAACTGTGAATTCCATCCATAGAAATTGAATTCATAACTGGAAATTGAATCGATAGAAATGGATTCGCGAATCGATAGAAATGGAATTCATAACTGGAAGAAATTCGGATGGAAGAAATTCGCTATGAATTCATAACTGTGAATTCCATCCATAGAAATTGAATCGATTCCAGTACTTAATGAGAATATATGAACCGAATTGATTGGTACAGCGAACCGGATCGAACCGGATCGAACCGGAATGAACCTACCCCCTAACGAACCGGATTCGTGGCCCCTA
>BJCN01147568.1:2326-16838 GCA_018326445.1 Flaveria brownii
CGCCCTCTAACATACATATACTTATAATTTAAAATTTTAAAAAGAAAAAATTAAAGCAATTTCAATGTTAAGAATGACACTTAAATAAGGCGTCAGCATATTCTTATTTCTTTTACACAAGTCAACTTTAATGTCTTGTTGGAAACATGCCTGTTCTTTACTTAGGTGTTCACATTTTCGAGAAAATTTATTACACCAAAAAAGACTGATCAATAGATGTCTATGCTTTAAAAAACCAAGATCCATTTACAAAATTTCACAGACAGAACTTCAAAAAAGTAAATGAAATGTTTGAACTGTTTGCTGTTGTAGTGAGATGTTTCAAATATATGCACTAAACACCAAAACTTAGTGTATCTTCCTTCAACCAGGACACCGAATTTTGTGTTTTGACGTAAAACGTAATCTCTCACCAAGATACCAAATTTGGTGTATACTCCAACCAATACACTAAATTTGGTATTCTTATCACATTTTTATAAAAAAGACTTGCAAAAAATGTTGTGGATTTAATTTATTTTTTATTGGTAAATACACGGATTATCTAATTTGTACCTACTCTACTTTTAAAATTATCACATATGCACTCTGTAAGTTTGTACTCACAAGCTTAATTGAGGAGTGTATTAGTTTAACATCAGCATGTACACTTCCGGACTATGATTTAGTTATCGAACAAAAATGTAAACATTATTTTGTCTTTATTTTTAGAAATTTAAAAAAGAAAAAGTGATGCAATTATTGTCCAACAAAAACTGTAATGTTGTTTCCATAATCATGTTATGTGGTCCTTTTCTAAGCTGTAGAAAAGTTAAATACGAACACTTAAAAAACAGTCAGTTTTTATGTATATGGATCAGGTGATCCTGAAAATGAAGAGCAGACATGTTGCTGGGACCATCACCAAAAAGAAGAAGAGTAAGCATCCTACCCCACCCTCACTCACTGCCAATGGCTGTTGTGGGTCTTTATGGGGATTTGTTAAAGCATTAAAGTTCTAAATAAATTCTCATTCTTTTGACAATAACTTTGTCTCTTTTTCCCACAGATATTGTGTTGGAGGTTGTAAAAGATATGTCACCGTGGCCGGGGCGGGAGGTGGTGGAAGACCGCCACTACTTCGGGCTGAAGACGGTGGCACGCGGGGTTGTGGAGTTTGAATGTAAAAATGAGAGGGAGTATGATATTTGGACTCAAGGTGTGTGTAGGTTGCTTGCAGTTGCTGCAGAAAGAAACAATGGGATTTGAAAGTAGCCAAAATATAATAGTAATAATACAAGGTAAAATTTGGTGGGTTTGAGTTAGCCATTAATATCTTAATTATGTGTAAATCTTTTGTTTTAGTATAACAATCTAATTGTTGTGGTTAATCTATAAGGGTGTAGTTAGTATGATTTTGTTTTTATAATGTTTGTCTTTACTGGCTTTTGTAAATCTATAATATGATGGAACTACGGAGTGGATGGATATTCGTTCTTTAAAATGTTGTGGATGTTTTTTACGATCATGTGTTTGAAATAAACTAGGTTTTGGCGTCGCGCGTTGCCGCGTCTATGCGAGTTTTAATGTAACCTTAAACCAAAATTAAAATGAAGGTTCAAAACCACAAAATACCCAAAGTAAAACACATCAAAACCCCAAATCCATAACACACCAGAACATACAGAATTAAAACCCTAAATCCAAGCCCAACACCATACACAAAACAGACGAACATCAAAATCGTAAGAATGCAACACAGTACAAAATAAAAAACCGAAAACAACCTATAAAAAACCCCACCCCAAACCTCAAACCTCAAACCCACACCTAAAACAAACCTATAAATACACATACAACAAAAAAAAAAAAAGAACACCAAAATCTCCACCGACCAAATGGATTAATAAGAATAATAATTTAGTGAATTCTAATATTATTATGTATCATTTAGTCTTATTGCATAAAAATGAATTCAGTTTGATAACAGAAAGAACTGTAATTTGTTACATATAATTAATTATACGTTATCCCGTTCATATTACTATAAAATATTTATTTATATTTCATATATAGAAATCGACTTCTATTTAAATTGACCTTTATGTTGTGAAATTTTTGAAAAATTTAATGAAAGCCATGTGACGAAAAGAAAGGAAAGTGCCCAGTCAAAAAGGAAAAGGAAGTAAAGAGCGACTGGCCTTTGTTGGTTTATGTGCCTTGTGTTATTGCATTTACTGGTTTTGCTTTTTGTAATTTTTGGAAACTTTAATCATTTTTGATATTTTGCTATTTTTTTGGTCATTATACTAGAATTGTAAAACATATTTAGTGACTTTTTAGTTTGAGTAAACAAAAACTAAAGTGAAATTTGTTAAAAAAGAAAGAGTAAACTACCTTAAAATATATTTACTTATCTAGTGGGATCTTAATCTAAAAGGAGCCGGGTGATGGTATTTGAATACATAGTTTTAAAAATGGAAATAATACAAATAAAATAATCACTAAAATGAATATCCTTGTAGTTCAATAACCATATAAAGCCTTCCAATGATATTGAGGTTTTCGTATTATAATTTAAAAAAAAATATATATGAAGATGGTATTTTTTATTAAGATGTGATGGTATCTTCTTGTAAACCCACAACTAATTGCATAGAGATGTATGTGAAAATAATTAATTTTAAGGTTCCTACCATAGAGATGTGTGTGAAGTAATCATTCTAAGATTCCTAACATAACCCAGGCTTTAGAAGAGAGTAAATACTCAAAACCAAGCTAAGGAAAACCTACAGCTATCAATACTAAACCTCTGCCGATATTTAGCCTACGTGTAAAACAGTTTTGAATGGTTAAAACTTGTTGGATAAGGATAATCAACTTAATGGTTAATAGATGTGAAATTTCTATTAATTGTGTAGATAAACACAAACTATGTTAGATGAATAAGTAAACAAGACAAAGGTTTTTACAAAATTCAAGTATACTTTATTTAAATAAAGTGTAAATTACAATGTTGTTGTATAAGATGCAAATCAAACAATAACCTTAAAACTATACAAGAGTGGGGTATTTGTACTATATTAAAGTTAATCTACATTGACCATTCTATGAAAGTGATCGATGACATATTATAGTCATTGATCTTCACATTATGACGTACCAAGAATGTGAACTTTAATTCATCAAAAGTAGGAACAAGATAAACTATACTTAAAAAAACAGAGAAACAACATGATTCAGCAGATTGCAACGTTAAGGTTGTCCCACTACTTCTCGATACTGACGTCTAGATAGTACATCAGCATCTGTAGTGACTCGATAGATAGACTGCTTATTGGCTTATACAGGCTACCGCAAGCATACTTATTCTTCGGAAGGAGTCTGCATGTTAAAAGTGTGCAGACTCTTGGTAGATTGGACTGTTATTCAAAATCTTCATATTCTCAGCCAGCTTCTGTCGGGAAGTTGCTAATCTGTAGACTTATCATTCAGTAGACTATAGTAATCATCAGAATACTTCAACTTTATTATTTGTTTTGAGTAACTTTAACCTTTAATTTCCTAACATGTTCTTCTTAGGATGATGCTATCAGGCCTAATCATTGAAAGCCTTTGACTGTTCTTGACCACCTTTATAGTTACTTGGCCCATTCCATCATTTGTTGGATCAAGAAGAGGCAGATCTGTAAGATCCCAGATACCATCCTCATCAAGATTAACTATTTGTTATACAAATAGCTTTTAGAACCTCCAAAAGCTCTTATATTGTATACACTAGCAGTCATTGGATCATAATTTCACAGTAACTTGATCATATGTGTGTACTTGCACACATTCAACACTTTTTCCTTATGTTCTTCTAGCTTTTCACTATTCTTTTCTCTAAACTTTTTATTAAGTGTAGAGACTACATTCTTGTCATACTTCGGCATATATGTTGAGTGTTTGACTAGATCATGTAGCTCTATAAATTTGCTTGAGTCAAGAGCAAGAATCTTCTTTTTGGAGTCAGAGAAGGTTTTTGAACCATCTATATGCTCTATGAAGATTTTTTTCTAACTTTTCATCAATACCTCAATTTAAGTATTCTTCATCAGAGGCTTCAGGATTTTAAAGTGATTGTTGAACTCTATATGTTATTAAGGTTTGATCATTTGGTTTGATTTGACTGGAACGGAGGGCACATTGAGATGGTGTTGAATCATGATATAGATGGTTAGGGAGGATAAAGTGACGGAGCTTCAGATTGATGAATCTAAGATGCATTTTCAGAAACTTAAGTTGGTACTAATTGAGAATGTCTTGCTTTACTTTCTCTTGCAACCTGTCTTCTTTCTTGTCTTATTTGACTATCTAACTTCTTCTTGTCTAAACTCTTGAAATAATTTACTTGTTCAAGATGCTCTTGGTAAATTCTTATCAAAACTTTAGCAACTTCATCAGCTTCTTTAGACCCACTCCTACTGATCAATTTAAGTCTGATCAAGTCTATAATTTCAATTCTGGCAGATAACTTGATCTCTTTCATATGATACCTTTTAGAAACTACTCTAGTGAGAAGACACTTCTTTGACACTATTGTACTCTTATTCTATGATTGGATCATCTAGAGCTATTGAAGACACAACCTACTTATCTCCCGTTATAGGATGTACCACAGATCATAGTTTTAGCAGTAGCAACTGATATTATTCATTTCTTACATAGAAAAATCTCAGTTTCATATGATTTGTTCAATGATATCCAGAGATAGATCTAGACTTCACTTATAGTATCATAATAGGTTGTGATACCATTTTCTATTGCTACTATATACCGAGTTATATCCTTTCTAAATCCATAGGATTTGACTTTTGTGCCCTTCATCAACTTTTTTTAATGGTCGGATCAATGATATTAAACTTTTTTCATATTAGCCTTTAAAGGTTTAAGTGTTAAAATCAAGTCATCGATCAAAGACAAGTATCAACATATAAGAATTATGATGATGTTGTTGATAATGATGATGATTCCCCCAAGAATCTTTGCTAATCTCTCAGTGGATACAACAACAGTTTGTTGTATCAAATTCAACAAACACTAATCATGGTGCGGAAACCCATGATCAATGGTATGATATCAGTGTGTGATTGTGTGTGTGTGATTGCTAGTGATTGAATGCTTGAATGATAATAACTGCTTCTTTGTATTGATTGTTCAAAAGGTTACAAAGGATTAGGGTATTATGCTATTTATAGCCTATACAAATAGCTATATACAATTACAAAAATACCCTTATGTCAATGATAATTACATAAAATCCTAAGTCTAAGTCATCCGCTGTGGATGATAACATATCCGCTGTGGATGCTAAGTCATCCGCTATGGAAGTTGAATAAGCCATCCATTGTGTCTTGGATGCTGTCCGCTGTGAGCACTTGTGTTTGCCATTTTAGATGTCCGTTGTGAATGTTCATCCGTTGTGAATTGAACATCCGCTGTGGACAGCTCATCAGTTATGGACCTTGTTCATCCGCTGTATGGATTATTTATCCGTTGTAGACACTTGGAGTATATTCTTCATCCGCTGCATAAACCTGGTCATCCGCTGTGGGCTGCCTTCATCCGCTGCAGACACTTGTCAAAAATTTCTTTTATCTACAAACCTGAAAAAGAAATTTAAACTACATTAGTGTTATTTTATGAATGTTAATGATACAAATATGTTAGTTAATGATTGTTTGTATGTTAGAACATATTATGTTTGTTTATGGCAAACATTATCCTTTTTATGCATTATTCCTTTACTGCACTTGCTGAGTCCAACAATACTCCTCCTAAGGATGATACTGCCATCTCTTTAAGTTTGTTTGTTAATGTTTTGTTTGTTAATAACACTGAAGCAAAATGTTTATTTTTCTTCCGAAGTCAAATTTTGTTTGTTAATCTTCCGAAGCAAAATGTTGTTTGTTAATCTTCCGAAGCAAAATGTTTATTTTCCTTCTGAAGCCAAATTTTGTGGAATTTCTTCTGAAGGGAACATGTTTGTTTTCTTTTCGAAGGAAAATTTGTTTGTTAACACTTGTTTGAATCAAAATAATTAATTTAAAATGTATGTTAAAATGTTAAAAATTTTAGCATGATCAATATATGGATGTTCAAGATATCACTCACAAGCAATATTGTGCATATGTAGTGTGTCAAATTGTTGTTTTTTGTTGCTTGCTTGACTTGGCTTTGTTAAAATATAAAAAGTATAATTGTGCACATGTTCTGCTGACTTGATGTATCCATGTTCAATTTCTCTCCCTAAATTTTTGTATATTTATAAAAAACCTTTTATAAAATAACAAAAATTTAAATTAATTTAAATGAAAATTATCAAAGTCCAATCTGATTGCTTGCATATTAAAAATTTAGAAAGATAACACTTTATCTAACTAATAAATGATTGCTTTTCATGTTGTGACATGAATCATGTGCACATAACATGAGATCATACTAGTCTTAAATCCTCATAAAGTTGTTTGGATGTTGTTTGAGAATAGACATAGACTAAGAATAGACATAGACTAACACAATATTGATTGCAGATATTTGGATCCACTTAAACTCATGCATGGTATTATTGATTGATTTAAATAGTGTGATTATCATATTATGAGTATATTAGGATGATATGTATGTACCTCACATCTGATTGTATGTTAAAATCAATCCTCCTCAAGATATACTAGCAAGCACTTTCAATACTTAGGACCTAGTTACTTAGGAGTATAAATGCTCAATTTGATCCTTTTGTTTGATCCTCATTGGGATTCTTTTGCACTTCACTTTGGAAAGTGATCCTCTTTAGGATTCTTTTGATTTTTCATCCTTAGTGGATGTGTTCCTTATTTGGAATCTTTTTGGATCATTGCTTAGGTCATTCAGGTCTGTGCTCAGCACAACAAAGAATGACATATTGTACTCCAGGTCTATAATAATCATAACAAAGGAGATAATTATATGATTGAGTAATTTATAAACTGTTTCACTTGGTGTATTACAGTTACTTTACTAGTAATCTATATTGGATAGACCAATACTTACCATAGACCAAGATACGTTGGTGACCACACAATCATATGCATTTAGTTCTTCACTGTTGTATATGTTGTTAGGTGTTCCATGCTGAGCCTATCCACATATCAAACAAAGTATTGTCAGTCTTTATTAGTGGAAAAGGACTCTAGTGAAGAAATAATCTAGTGTACTATCATTTCTCATGAATGGTTATGTGTGATTCCAAAATGTTTGTTAATTGAAGAACATGAATGGTTGTATGATATCTTGATTTTGAAAGAAGCTTATTTGATTTAAACTTGGACTTTGACAAAATCAAGCTTGTATGACTTAATGTTTTGACAACATTACTTGTTTGATTCATAGTTGATTATACCAAGCGACTGAACAAGAAATTCAAATCTCATTGAATCAAATGGTTTGGTAAATAGGTCAGCCAATTGATTGTCTGTATTGACTTTGATCAACTTTATCAGACCCTTTTCTGAGCAATCTCTCAGAAAGTGATAAATTATATCTATATGTTTTGTTTCTGAATGTTAAACTGGATTATCAGTGATAAATATGGCAGCAGAATTATCAATGTGTATGGTTGTTTTAAGAAAATTAAAGCCATAATCAAGCCTTCAGTTTTGAATCTAAAGCACTTGAGAACAGCATGCAGAAGCAGTTATGTATTCTGCTTCAGCTGTTGACACAGAGACATTTGTTTGTTTCTTGCACTGCCAGGAGATCAATCTAGATCCAAGAACTAACAATCGCCAGAAGTGGATTTTCTGTTGTTGTTGCATCCACCATAATCAATGTCTGTGTATGCATATAAAGAGAAGTCTCCATCTTTAGGATACCACAAACCAAGTACTGGTTTGCCTTTTAAGTAACTAAAGATTTTCTTTACTGCATTTATGTATGATTCTTTTGGATCTGCTTGATATCTTGCACATATGCAAATGGCATATATGATGTCTGGTCTACTTGCTGTTAGGTACATCAGGGAGCCTATCATGGATCTGCAGAGCTTCTGATCAAATGATGTTCCTTTTGCATCTGGTCCAAACTTCAAACCAGTTGCAAATGGTGTTTTGCTTGATGTACAGTCAGACATGTTGTATTTCTTCAATATCTGATAAACGTACTTGCTTTGGTTGTTGAAAATTCCTTTAGCAGATTGTTGAAATTGAAGACCAAGGAAGAAGGTAAGTTCTCCTATTGAGCTCATTTAGAACTTTGATTGCATAAGAGTTTCAAACTCTCTTCAAAGTAGGATGTTTGTGGAGCCAAAAATGATGTCATCCACATAGATTTGAACCACTAACAAGTCTTGTTCTTTCCTCTTTAAGAACAATGTCTGGTCTATTTTTCCTCGGGTATACCCATTCTATAGTAGAAACTTAGATAAAGTTTCATACCACTTTCTAGGTGCTTGATGAAGACCATATAGAGCTTTATCTAACTTGTAGACTCTATGAGAGAATTCTAAATCTTCAAACCCTGGTGGTTGAGCAACATATACCTCTTCATCTATCTTTCCATAGAGGAATGCACATTTTACGTCCATTTGAAAGACAGTGAACTGTTTGGATGAGGCATATGCAAGGAACAATCAGATGGATTATAGTCTAGCTACTTGAGCAAAGACATCATCATAATCAATGCCTTCCTCTTGAGTATATCCTTGGTCAATTAGCCTTGCTTTGTTTCTAATGATAATTCCTCTATCATCTGCTTTGTTTCTGAATAGCCATTTTGTGCCTATGGCAAATTGACCTTGAGGAAGGTCAACCAACTTTCATACCTCTTGTTTTATAAATTGCTGTAGTTCCTCCTGCATTGCTTCTATCCAATTGTTGTCTTTAAGTGCTTCTGTGATGTTTTTAGGTACAGTTAGGAATAAGAAACAGGAATGCAGGTAAATGTTTGCTATATCTGATTGACTTCTTGTCAGTCTGGTATTTATGTCACCTATGATGTTTTCTAGGGGACGATCTTTGTGTATTCTGGTTGTTTCAATTTGATCAACAGGGATTGTTGAATCAAGATTTGTGATTGTTTGTTCTTGTGTTTAAGGATGAGCAATGGTATTTGAGGTTGTGGTATTATCTATGTTTGTAGTGTCATTGAATGTTTGTGGAGAATCATGAAAGAAATCTAAAATTTCATCTTCATGATGTGTGTCTGGTAATGAATGATAATCATCATCATCTTCAACTATGTTTGGTTGGTGTGACTGTGGTTGGTTGGGTGGTTGAGTGGTCATAGGTGTTAATGAAGATGGTGTGTTTGTGGTTGTTCCATTGGATGTTTTTGTTTATTCTGGAGGAGGTGTAACGGTGATACTTGAAGGCGATATGGTTGTTCTCCTTGGAGGATCAACAGTTAATAGAACATCAATGGTTATTGGAGGAGGTATCATAGGATATTCAATATCTTCTTTTGTACCTGAAACATCAAAATAACATTTGTGTCAAATGATTTTGTTCGTATGTCAATATCAAACAACCAGTCTGATCCAATGACTTTCTTTATGAAAGAATGTTCATTAAAAACATTTGTTGTTTCTTCCACAATATTAAGTCTTGGATTATATACTCTGTAAGCTTTTGAGCTTCCAGAATAACCAACAAAGAATCCTTCATCTGCTTTTGGAGCAAATTTGAATAATTGTTCTCTCGTGTTTAATATTGAAACAGAACATCCAAATGCTTTAAGAAATCCAATGAATGGTTTTCTTTTAAACATTAATTCATATGGAGTTTTGGAATGTTCTTTGATTATTAATGTTCTACTTTGAATGTAACAAGTTGTATTGATTGCTTCAGCCCAAAAACATATGGGCAATAGAGAGTCAGCTAACATAGATCTGGCTGCTTCTATCAATGTTTAGTTCCTCCGTTCAACTACTCCATTTTACTGAGGAGTTCTTGCTACACTATATTGATGACTGATTCCTTTCTCTGTACAAAAAGAAGAAATAGTCATTTTTGAATTCAGCTCCATTATCACTTATTAAAAATTTAACTTTAAGATCTAATTCAATTTTAGTGATAAATGTTTTGATAATTTCTGATGTTTCTAACTTGTGTAGTAGAAAGAAAACCCATGTGAATCTTGAGTAATCATCTACTATAACAAGACAGTATGCTTCTTTCCTATACTTAGGATGTTTGTTGGGCCAAAATGGTCCATGTGAAG
The DNA here is from genome assembly GCA_018326445.1 of Flaveria brownii. Lineage (NCBI taxonomy): Eukaryota > Viridiplantae > Streptophyta > Magnoliopsida > Asterales > Asteraceae > Flaveria > Flaveria brownii. The sequence continues at coordinate 12,545 of BJCN01147568.1, forward strand.
CAATTTGAGTGGTGTATTATTGGATTTTACCAATTTAGACTTATAAGACACTCTATGTTGTTTGCCTTTCAGACAGTGGTCTGTACTGAAAAATTCCTCTTGTGGTAAACCTATTACTAAGTCATCTTTTACAAGTTGATTCATTCTGTTATAGTTAGAGTGTCTCAAACGTCTGTGCCATAATTGGGAAACATCTTCTGATACTTTTGATAGTAAACGTGTTTTAGGAGTTGATGTTGAAACAGTGTTCATATCAACAATGTATGTGTTGTTATGATGTGGAGTTTTTAAAAGGATACAATCTTCAGGTATTTGAAAACTTGTCTTGAGGATGTAGCAGTTGTTAGAGTCAAATAAGATGGCATATCCCTTATTAAAGATTTAAGATACACTTAAAAGATTGAACTGAAGTTTGGAGCAGTAGATGACATTCTCAAAGCTGATTAACCCGTTTGATACTGTTCTTTCACCAGTTATCTTTCCACCTGTCTTATCACTTCCAAAGGCTATGTTTCCTCCATGTTTGCTCTTAAAATCCCGAAGGAGGGAACAATTTCCTATCATGTGTCGAGAGCATCCACTGTCAACATACCAGATGTTGTCAGGCCTTCTTTGATGTCCCTGGAAAAGCAAAGAAATTAGTTAGATGGTGCGACCCAAGCCAATATGGTTTGGGTTTTCCTCTTTTCTCATAATGCAATTTTTTTCTAAAGTGGCATTATCTGATGGTTTAGGAATTCTAGTTATACTAGATTTTATTTGATTGATTTTAGCTCTGTCAGGAGAGGTACTTTAAGCTCTTCTCCTATGAGTGCTAATGTCTGTTTGTTGTCTGTTTTGAGACTTATGTCTCCTCTATGATTGTTTAAAGTTGTCATATAATGTTTTGTCATTATTTAAAACAACCTTTTGATGAGGAGTTTGTCTTGGTACTCCTAATTTGTTCTTATTAGGAACAACTGTTTGTTTCTCATGTAACACCCGAAAACTTGTCAAAAATAAATAGAAAGGGAAAGTAATGAATAGAAAATAAAAATGGACAAAAGTCAAATGGGGTGTTGTGTAAATGGCGCACAAAAGACAAAATATCCACCTTTTTAAAGCATGACCGCCCATGCCATGCTCACAACTGCTACATTCGGCAGAAAAGAAAGAAGAAGGGAAAACACAGAAGTTCTCTCAGAATTTTTGAAGAAACAAGAGTTAAATCTCCATAGGTAAGTGATTTTAGTAATAATTGGTTCGGTTTCTTCATGGTTTCACCCATAGAAACCGATTTCTAAGTGTAATATGTGTGTTGGTATTTGTTTTGTCCATTATAGGTGTTTAAATTCGTGTACAAACAAGTTCGGAGGAGTTTTGCTTGTTTGATACATTAGGTGAGTTCTAGACCTCGTCTTTTTCATGTTTTAACAAAGTTTTGGTGCTGAAAATGTATTAAAATGTTTTATAATTATCATGCATGTGTACTCGTATGTTTTATGCTATTATGATGATGCTTTAGGGTTGAAATGTGATGTTTATGCTTAGAAAGGTTGTAATAACCGTAGAATAAGTAGATATGATGATTTGGGACTGAAAATATGTTAGGAATATGTTCAACAGGTTGGTCATGCACCTAAATAAGGGTCATGCGTCTAAATAAGGGTCATGCGTCTAAATAAGGCCCATGTACCTAAATTTTACTTAGAAAAGTTCTAAGTAGGGTCATGCACCCAAATAGGGTTCATGCGCCCAAACAGTACCCCATGCGCCAAGATTATGCTTTAGAAAATCTAAGTGTAAGTTCATGCGCCTAAACAGTAGTTCATGCGCCTGAACTTTTGGCTGAAATAACAAAGTGTAAGGTGAAGCGCCCAAATAGTGCCCATGCGCCCAAAAGGCTCATGCGCCTAAGTGTAGAAATGGTTAAGTATGGGCTCATGCGCCCACATAGTTATAATGCGCCCAAACAGGCCTCATGCGCCTAACACCTAGTTTATTTTTCTGAAATTTTGAGGAAAAACAAAATGATTAGGGTTTGACCCTAGTTTGACCTTAGGGTTTTAATTGTTCTTATTATGCATGATTATAAGCTATTCTTATGTCTCTTAATAATTATTATTGTGTGACTTTACGTGGTGTGTTTATGAACGCATACGTAAAATATTATCATAAATAAAAGTGAAAGATTAATGATAAAGAAAAGTGGAACATAAATGAAAGAATGCAAGTCTTGCAAGCAAATGTATAGGAGGTGCACGGCCATGTTGTCCTTAGCTCAACTGTATACGGTTTAGCTAACCCAAAGGATGCATGCAGGGTCAGTCATTGAGACTGATAGGGACCCTTGTAGCATACCCTAGGTGACTGGGTCAGCTTAGTGCATAATGTTCATGGTCTATTTATAGACCACAGGCCCATCATCAGCTTCGTGCATAATATTCAGGGTATTGCACATTGGTCCATAAGAAAGTGAAAGATAATGATAAAAGTACGAAATGAACGAATGCGTACAACAAAGAAGGAAAGAAAGTATTACCTTGATGTATATATGGGACGCGTGCTCACGTACGAAAGTAAAGAAAGCATTTTATTGAAAGACTATTTTCATATATAAATTATACAAGGTATTTTAATACTTTTAAAACTAGAACTCACTCATCAACGCTGACTTTTATACATTATCAGTTGGCAGGTAAGCATTGCTGAGGATGGCACGAGGGAGAAGCTACTCGGTGTGACAAGTCTGACATCCATTCATACTTTGATGTTAATGTTGTTTTGTAATGCAATTAAACAATCTTTTGTAACTGATGATCAACATTGTATTGCTTAACAACAGTAACTATAATTATAATGAATGGGCTTTTGTTAATGTAATTCCGCTGCTTATTTTATGAAATGCATATTATTATGTATCTTTAGTGCTATGAAGGACCAACTGTGAGGTCTCTGGGAATGGGGCCTTACAAGTTGGTATCAGAGCTAAAGTTTAAGTGAATTAGGTAAATAAATTCAAAAACCTAAACTTAAACTGAAAATGGGACGAATGGAGGGACGTCAGCTCGAGTAGCTACGTGCCATTAAGTATTTCTTTTCTTAAAGTTAACCAATATTATGTGCGTGTGCTATTTGACTTATGTGTTCTTAGTATAGTTAGATACTGATGTAGTCAGGATATGAAAAGCTTGGGGTGTGAAGAGTAAAGTAAGTGGCTAATCATAACTGGCCACTGTAATTAGGGACTTACTATAGCATTAGAGGATGGCCGGACAGAAATCTTCAAAGGCTTCTAGGGGTAGAGGTCGTGGTGGACGTGGTGCTGAGCCACGTGTTACCAGGAATGGTGCTAAGGCTACTTAGACAGCTCACGAGAACCATGAGGTTCATGGCCGGAGTGAGGAGAATAAGAATGCTAGTTTGAACACCTTAGCTAGAGAGGCGATTGCTGATGAGGTGCACCAGGTCATGCAGACAGTCTTACCGTTTGTGGTGACCGAAGTTATCAGGGCAGCAGTGAGGAGTGAAGAGAGAAAAGAGGAGGATAAGAAAGGATCAACAGGGAAGGAGAGAAAGGGGGAGGAGGAACAGCCTGGGTCTGATATAATGTTGTCCAGTGATGAGGAGGATGCTTCTGTGGAGGTGACGGCTAAGGGGTGTATTATGGGGCATTCCAATGGTGTAAGCCCCCAACCTTTAATGGAAACGGTAATGCTGCTGCTGCTCACCGCTGGGTGAGGGAGATGGAAGCGGTGCTGGAGATTAGTGAGTGTCGTGAAGACTAGAAGATGAAGTTCTCTACTCACTCTTTTGTTGACTTAGTGTTGTGTTGGTGGGACAACATTGTCCAAGCTGAGGGTGCCAGAGCCATCGAGAAGATGCAATGGAGAGAGTTGAAGAAGTTGGTGGTCTAGGAATTCTGTCCTCACCGGGAACTCGACAAGATCGAGAGGGAGTTCTTGCAACTCGAGGCGGGAACCATGACCCACCAACAATACACCACCAAATTCAACAAAATGGCAAGGTACCGGATCAGGTGACCCCGATATCAAGGAAGATCAAGAGGTACATCAGGGATTGCCGGCGGACATTCTTAGGCATTTGATCGCTGCTCAGCCAGGTACCTTTCGATCGGTTGTAGATCTGGCAGGTAGGCTGTATGATGAGCGGGAGGTGACGATGGTGGAGGTGAAGAAGAAGAGTGGTGGTGATAAGAACTGGAATAGGAAGTGGTTTGGACGTGATGGTTTCGTTCCAAACAACAAAAAGATGAAGGTGGATAATCGTAGGGCGTCATCAAGTTTAGAGCTGA
>BJCN01147600.1:0-18103 GCA_018326445.1 Flaveria brownii
ATCCTTTGTCGTATAGATGACCCTCAACCTCCTTTCTCGTCTTGAAATGACGGTTTTTGCATTTGCTACATGGACATCTAATTACTAAAACATCAACTCCTACACTTTGACTCTGAATGATGGGTGTGTTGGCGAAAGCAAAATCCAAAAAATGATTGACATAGGACATATATGACGGATTGAAAAAACCACTACAAATTCCCTATGTGATGACATTTTATCGATCTGTAACTAAATTCCTCAAGTTTAGAAGTTAACAAACTAACATCGCACATACAAATAAATTAGAATTATAGAATTTATTAACCTACTGAATAATCATTATGACTGAAAAAATAAAACCAAACATAAAAACCAAAAATATCATTAGAAAGATGAAATCAAACAGAAGCTGCTTCTTCTCTCTTGCAAACAAGCCCTACTACAATGAAAAGGAAGGCATTTTTATTCATGTAGGTAACCACCCACTGCTGTAATTAATCCAATCTGTAAAGGAAAATAAAATAGAGATTTAAAAAGGATGTATATATACATCTTTTTAAATCCCCATTTTATAAACTTGCTTAAATTTTGTGTTGTAAGTTTAATATCTCTTATTTTGTAAAATTGTTTTGGGTTTTATTTTAAGATTAATATTGTACCAAACTCTTTACTTGAATTATATAATATAAGTATTCTCTAGCATGTAGAATATCTATATCAACCATCATTCATGCAAGAAACATAAATGTAAACAATCAACGAATGACCAAGGTCAATATCCTAAAAAATGTTTTGTGAGCCAACAAAATAAAAATCATCCTTGTTATTCTAAGGACACAAAATTTCGTACTTATTGAATATAAGTTTCCACTTGATCCAAGAACTTCTTGTAATATTAGCCTCCCATTTGCGTAAATCTCACATTGGTCTTGTTACATTTACAGGGAAAAAAAATACAATTCCTATACTAGTAAAATAAATTACACAATAACAACACTTAAAAGTAAATTTGTTCCATTCCAATCGAAATATATATTACAACCAAATTAATTAAATTTCCAACACGTCAACATAAACACATGGCCTTGGCCTAGTCATACAACAATAATAACACAAAATGCGCTAATATCACCATCTTGATAAATAGCATCTTGCATGCATGTATATGGTGGTAATATATAATATTTGACAAAAAAAGATTCTGCCCATTTCACAACCTATAGGCGCGCGGTCGACTCTGTGCTGAGAAGTTTTCACGTTGCTTATTTTAAAATGCTTTCAAGATCTTGCAAAATTTGTTTGATACTACTGCTGGGTTTTGTATGTCCTTTTGAAAGTATTTAGAAACACAAGATTTGATGGTATATAACATTTCAAAATATTTATAAAACACTAACCATGGATCCATTAATTGAAACTAAAAACAAAACAACCTGCCTACGGGAAGTGGTTGTCCTTTGATGTAGGGTTGAAAATCAACTAAAATGTACGCACACCAAAAAAGTGACTCGAGCAAGGTGCTAGCCAAAATCGGGTGTCAAAATCTGTAAAACAAAAAACCGTTCTTGTGTAGCAGAAAGTGTGACGATATATTTGCAAGTCTTAGTCAAGAACATTTACCAAAATGATGTATCTCAGTATCTCATATAGGTTTGATGAAGCTCTTAATTCGTGTGTTTTTCTCACTTGTGTGTCATAATGTATTACTTTCTCCCTTCTCATCCTCTCTTGAAAGAACACTCATCCAAGGGGTGTTTTTTGGATTGCCACATCATTCACATAAATCTAAAAAGAAACAATCACATTAGAGATTTCAAACCATGTCACAACCTCATCCTTGACCAAGAGTTGTGAAGTCCTCAAGGTGGTTAATGGAAGGTTGTTTCATCCTCCTTTGGTATTAGATGAATAGGAAGAAGGGTTAAGCGTTGTTCCCATTTTCTAAATAACTAAAGTTATCAACTTCCATTATGTACTACAAGACTTACATAGTTACTATCAAACTATTTCCTTTCATATGAACCAACACTCTAGAACTATATAGTTGGAACTGAAAGTAAAGTCGTATTGTTTAATTAATGTAGACGAGTTACTAATGGACTAACTAGATTAAAGCACAAAAGCTTAATAACAAAAGTTACTTTCAAAAAGATATAAATCAATATTTATACTTTACATTAATTTATCATAAATATAATTAATATTAATCTTTATTATTAGCTTTTATTACTCGTACTTATTATTTCACTAAATAACAGTAGGTCTAGTCTTGACACTGTTTAATGTTTAAATCATACTAAACACGCACTCGATAAAGATGTTCATTTGTAGATAACGATGTGCAGATATGTCTAGTCAGACGTCGATGACTAATTCATGTGCATATAGGTTTGCTTTAGATGATCACCCATGCGTTAAGATGTTCATTCGTAGATAAAGCATACCATACATAGATATAGTTATTTGATGCATACATCATTCTCATGCATAAGTCTAAAATATGAAACAAAGAGTAAAGCCTAAAGTAATAAGATAAAGGATGTATAGTTATATAGCTAAAGTTAACAACGGTTAAAAAAAGGTAATGAATAGTTGAAGAGCTAAAGTTAACCACATTAAAAAAAAAGAAGCGAATGTATAGTCAAATAGCTAAAGATAACCATATTTAAATAAAAGAGACTGTCATAGTTTCACATGTATAATAATAAAGAAACTTAAAAAATAATTTAAGAATAGTTACCCCGCCAATGAATATAGCTAATGAATATAGGTATTTCACCTGTCATTAACTTCGGGTGTAGGTTTTGTGTTAGTATTGTGTTGAACATGTGTTTACTATCATGTTGGGTCTAGATCTTATACAATCATTTGTCCATGATGCTTAGGTTTTTTATGTTTAAACAATGTTTAATATGAAGATTTGGCTTTTGTTTATTTAACTAGTGATTCTGTCACTCATTGGCCATATGATCATTATCAATTGGCTGTTGTGAGGTTTTATATTTATTGAATTAGTTTTTTCTTTAAATAATGTCTTAGCATGTGTTATTAATTATTTTTTATCATCAAGTCAACACAAAATATTTTCAATTATTTTTTATCATCAAGTCAACACAACATATTTTCATCCGGTGTTAATCCTATAATAACAGTAATCTCCATCATATATAAAAATCATGTATTGTTATTTAAATATAATTATATAGTAAGAATTGTCAAGTGTAACATCACATAAATTTCGGGTTTTTTTTTTAATTATTATGGAAAAGACCAAAAATATAATTGGATAACCAATTTCTGTAAAGCCACACGTAACACATGCATAATCTCTTGCATGTTACATTAATAAACGTGATTAATCAATGAACATAGGAATTAAATCATGTTCGGTTTATGTGGATATCTTAAAGCATATATTCGGAATAATTTCACATGGTGATTACCATAAGAATTTATAGCGTCCCAAAATATAAGATTCGGCCACTATTTGTGTGGCCAAGAGGCCATTTGCTAAGATTAGTGAAACATATGAAGAACAAGTGGCTTCCAAACATCTCCCCTATTCGAAAGAACAAAAGGCCCTATTTGAAAGACCAAAAGTGTTTTTTTGACTAGTTAACGGCTAACATGCTTTGGTTTACAAATTAGATAAATTTCTTGTTATTCTTTTCGTTTTAGGTATGTGTGGTAAGAAATATGTTTTCTTTCTTTACTTGATAAAGAAAAGTATTCTGTGAGGGAAAACTAAAACATAGAATATTTTATAGAGTTAATTAAACGAAGGTTTATTTGCATTGACTAAAGTAACAAATTTAAATACTGAATGGAAAAAGTTACAAGTTTAGGTATTATTTTTCAGTCTTGTAAAGCATTTTGGTATTAACCAAACTTTCATAAACTTTTCTGTTAGATTAGATTGAAGTTAGTACTTAAACCTATTAGTTTCATTAACTTTCTCAAAAATATGGGTCAAAAGTTGGCTTTAATATCCAATCTCTTTATAGAATTAAAAGAAAATACACAAACCTATTATTATTATATTATTTGCTTAATACCCATACCTATTACTTTATCGAACCCAAAGGGACCATCTATCTATTTAACTCTATAAATATATATAAAACATGCTGCAATATTTGTAGGATACATTTTAGATGAACATGGAAATTTCCAACGAGAACCCAAAAACAATACTTCTAGTTGCTAAGATCAAACAAACTGAGAAGCATTGGAATTGGCTAAAGCCTTGTATTTGACACGGATCCTTTTAAAAGACTTTTTCCCTCTCACGAAAGTTAAAAAGGTCATGTGTTCGAAACACATTCTTAAATAAATATTGTAATATCTAGTACATTTATATTAGTTAAATATATAAAAATTCAATATATCAAAGTCATTTTTCTATTTTCTCTCTTAAAATACGGACATCAAAATCTCTCTCTCTCTAATTTTTTCAAGATTTAAGGATCTACACGATATCTAATCTTGCCACGAGAACCATTATCCTTAGCTAATATTCCCACCAAACCATCATGGTGCAAACACATCAGTTATTCTTTTCATCTAATTCCTCACTATATTCTCAAAGTTCCATCGTTCTAGTCAGATAATCATGACCACATTCAGTTAAGGTCCACCTTGATTCACTACCTTTTATATTAACACTGCCAGTTGGCGTTCAACATAAACTCATAGGCCACACCTTTGTAAGCTCTTGTGTAGAAAATTATAAGGGGTTAACGAGTAAATGCAGGAGATATTCAAATGGGTAATTTTTTTAAATATGTCAAATGTAGATTTACTCTATATTTATAGATGTAACAATAACAAGAATTTAGTCAAGGGGATACATATGGACATTAGATAAACAAGATGAAAAGGCTAAGAACATAAAAGCGACCTCAAAGTGTTAAAGTGAGTAAAATATAACTCCTTAGTGTGAAGATTTGCTATATGCATAATAGTAAGATTAACATATCAAACCTGAAGATGATGATCTGAAACCCTATCACGAATAAAGTTGAGATCAATCGCAAAGTGCTTTGTCCGGTGATGAGATCCAAGATTAGTGGCAAGTAAGTTGCAGTACTATTGTTGCCCCATGATGTAGAAGAAGTAGGAACTTTTATGCGTAGCTAATAGAGAACTGAAGTTATGCAAAGGACCTCTGTAACAGTATGGGCTAGGGCACAATATTCTTCCTTGGTGATGGAATGTATGACACTTTGTTGTTTCTTAGAACTCCAATGACAAGATAGGTCCAAGACTCTTAATAACCTATCGTAGAACACCGGTCATATGCACATCATGCCCAACCTGCATCTGAATATGCAGGCACCGTTGTATTAGAGGACTCATGACTAATGATACCTTTAAGGTATATTAGTTAATGTGTTATAGCTACTGAAGGTCAGTAGGTTTCTTCAAGAACCATGAAACCTTACTTACAACATAAGAAATTTTTATGGAAGTTACAACAAGATATTGTAGTGCACCAACAGTGGTTAGATTTAGTAATGGATCATCCATAGGTGTACCAGATATTGTGAGAGTTATGGACTAGAAAAGACATGAGAAGATAAAGGTTTGCACTTATCAAGATTAGTGCATTGGAGAAGAGTAAGAGATATTGTTGCCGAGAAAGATGTAATCTATCATCAATAAATGTAATATGTATGCCTAGAAAATAACTCAGAATGCCCAAGTCTTTGAGAACTAAGAATGTTCTTTTTGAATTAACTTAGAAGTAAAGGAAGTAGAGCTCCCAATGATTATAATATCATCAACATAAGATGTAGCAAGTAACTATATATCTATAATACAAATATATTAATGTATTTGAAACACATTTTGTAAAATCAAGGGTAATAAGACAATAGATATCTTAGAAAAGCAAGTTTTCTCAAGGCTTGCTTATGCCCATATATGGACTTTTTTAGTAGACGAACATGCGGAGGGTGAGTTAAGTTAGTAAAACTAGGAGGTTGTGCCACATATACCATTAAATAAATTATCATGTAAAAGGTGTTGTTTATGTCAACTTTTCAAATATCCCTACCTCGTGAAAAGGTAATAGAAAAGACCAATCAAAAAGTGGTAGGTTTAACAACAAGGTTAATTGTCTATATATAATCAATACCTTTATCCCGATGAAAGACCTTGGCTAGAAGCCTGGATTTATATCTACTAACATATCCATATGAGTTCTTCTTAATTATGTATAGTTGTTTGCAACCAATAATGTAGCGTACGTCGGAGCCAGAACCAGTATCCAAGATTGGTTAGAGTGTAGGATGACAATTTTATTACTCACAACATCCCTCCATACATATTATTTATAGACTTAGAGAAAGGTAGAAGGCTCAAATGTAGTAATGGATGTAACATGAAAAAGGATGTGTTTAGGGGAACGTTTAAGTTTATGAGTGTTGTCACGGGAATGTTTGACCATGTGGTGTCAGGAAGGGGGAGGTAGTGGAAATGGTAGAGTGGAAGTAAGTGGAAGGTAAGGTGATAGTGGTAGAGAAGATGGAGTGATATGAAGAGAAGTAAAGGGTGGATAGCTATACGAAGTGGTAGTAGTGCTAGAAAATAGATGGTGTGATAGTCGAGGGAATAATGTGAAGGAAGGACAAAAAGTCATAGATAGAAATGAGCTGATTGGTGCATGATTGAGAATTCAGTCTCATGAAAAATAACATCTCGATATGTGTAAATACGTAGAGTGTGAGGGTCATAACATAGGTAGCCCCAATGATTATGGGCATAACCAAGGAAGATAAATGGAATAGACTTAAGGTAAAGTTTCTGAAGGCAAATATAATGAGAAAATTGGTAGCTGATGTGCTCTAAATTATACATAAAAATTATATCAAAAGCACATCAATTATTCTTTAATATATTCCCTAAAATGGTGATGATGTACTTAAAAAGGTTAAATTATGTTTTCAGGTGTTCAAAAGGCAAGATGGACAAAAGAAGCATATTTAACAAGAATTTGAAGAAAACCAAGCTTTGGAATCTAAGCATGGGGGCGTGCTTCTTGCCTGAAACACACCCCCGTGCTTAAATTAGCACACCCCTATGTTTGGACATATGATAGGACAAAAAATATTGTCCCCCATAAGTAATCATGGAGTCATGCCCTACCTCAAACACATGGTCGTGCCCTATTTATCACGGGGCCGTGCGCGACACTTCTTGCACGTACGAACAGACAAATTTTCGTAAGCATTGTACTAGCACGGGTCGTGTCTTTTAGGAATAGGGCCGTACTTAAACACTCCATAAAACCTATAAATAGAGGCCTAAGTTCATTATTTGGTCAAGCTTTTGGTAGGAGAGTTACTCTATTAAATTCTCCTGGGAATCAAGACTTGAAGATAATTTGGAGGCTCAGGAGGTGCATACAACACTTAGAAGAAGCTTGGGATTGTCTGGAGATCATCCACTGTGGATCACCCATTTGATTGTTCCATTTCACCGATGATTTCATATCTATCTTATATGTTATTTGTTGTTATGTTCAAGCTCGTTATGAGCTAAGCTCTCATTATCATCCTAATTGGATGTAACTTATGTAATTTGTGATGAATTAATGGTATGATTTATGTTATATTAATGTTGTGGTAATTTTGGATACTTTTGATGTATAGCATCTACATTTGGACGGGAAGTTATGAACTTGTGATTTGTAATTGTGAATGTCATATAATGTTGAAAAACGTATGAACTAACTTTTATTCATAAAACTAGTCTTCATAACAAACCTATGGCTAATGAACTAGAAATTGCTATTAGAAATCATATAACTTTAACTTCTTGATCATTTGTGGATTCCATTTTATTAGTCTGAGAAATCTACAGTAATTGTTATAGTTTTCTAAAATTAATGGTATGTTAAAAAGGAACATGATCAACTCTCTTTCTAACATTAAGCTATGTTTTAAGAAATCATATGTTAAAAGATGACACTAGATTTACCTACATTACTAGTGACTTTAATTGATCAGTACTATAAGTTACTCATGCTGGTATCATACTCACTACGGAGCCGATAAATGAGAAATCCGCATTGGCTCATGTCTAACAAATATTAACATAAGTACATAAATTTATGTCTTTACTCACACCATGATATTTATCACAGTTACATAAGTATAATCCAATTAGGATGATAGTCTTTATTCTTTGGTTTTAAACTCAAAAGTTTTAATTTACTTTATTTTAGTTATTTTTTAAGCCTTAAAAATCTTGATTACATCAACCCAACTTATCATTTTCTCAAAACAAAAAAAAATCTAATCTGGTACTCAATCATTAAGGTTGTTGAGTAGGCTCGGTGTGTCCACGGATTGATACTTGGTTCTAACCATCACTTATTACCACACGATAGCCACACTCGCCTTTTGTTTGTGTAGTTTAGTATTAGTAATAACCATTTACAACTGCATCTATATGAAAAACATTTATCAAAATATATATACTATCTGCACGCATCAGTAGCAAAGACAACCAAATGTCCATGGAATAATATACTCTGGATCAGTCTTATATAACATCTTAGAAGAAGAGTGATGATTAAGAATTGATGAGGGCAATGTACTAAATTGAAAGACAGTTGTAGCATAGGTATTATACAAAATATTCTAAGGAATAGATGAGTGAATGCGTAACACAAGAGATATCTCAGATAAGTGTTAGTTTTTTCGCTCAGCCATCCAATTTTGTTAAGGCGTGTAAGGACAAGAGATACAATAAGTGATTATCAATTCAAAAAAAATTAACCCTAGTGGACCTCGTGTAAGTTTTAGGGCACCATCACACTGTTGATGTTTGATTAAACATGAGAAGAGAATTTAAACATGACTTAAAATGGTAAAATAAATCTACAACTTGTGATGAATAGGATAGGTGATACATCCATGTGAATTAGCTAAATCATATATGAAAATGACAAAGTAACGATAACCTGATCAATATATGGTGAGTGATTGCCCCCCAGATGCCACAATGAATAATATATAATAATGATGTACTTTGAGATAAGGATAAAAAATTGGTAATTTATTTGATTTAGAGATATTGCAATCGTTATAATTTCTATTTTGAGATTTATTTGGAATTTTGAAAAAGACAAAGGATAAAGAACGATATCTGAAGTATGCCAGAGTCGAGAATACCATAGTTCGTGAGAGGTAACGATAGTTACAAGAGAGTAAAGGCATTATGATCTAGGCGGATTGTGGTCATGTGGGTCTCGTCTGTTAAAATCTAAATTTATAGACTAGAGCATGGGAAAACCAATAATGCTATAGCTATAGACAAAAGATTTTTAGATAAGATGGAAACAACAATAATTATTTAATTCACTTGTTACCAACTTCGGGTATAGGGTTTGTGTTAGTAATTGTGTTCAACCTGCGTTTACCATCATGTTGGGTCTAGATCTTATACAATCATGTCTATGATGATTGTTTAGGGTTTATGTTTAAAAGTGTTTGATATGAAGATACGGTTTTTGTTTATTCAACTAGCGAATCTGTCAATCCTAGTCACATGATCATTATAAATTCAATGTTATGCAACACCCCAGAAAATCTAGACGAGCAATTAAAATAATAATGGGCTTGGTAAATGGGTTATTTAATAAGATAAGAGAAAAGAGGGATTATGGACCAATTTAATTATATGGGCTTAATTGATTAATAGGTTTAATACCCATAACCACTCCTTAAGCAACCTAATTAAATAATATCTCCTCATTTCATTCAAATCACCTAACACCTGGAGAGAAAGTAGTGTGAGAAAATGTAGGAAACTTGAAGATTTGGAGTTTTGGTAATTGAAGGATTAGAGAGCTAAAGTTTGAGAATCAAAAGAAGAAGAAAAGAGCAAGAAATTCAGGTAAGACTCACCATCGAAATATTTCTATAGATCTGGGTTTGATTCTTGAGTTTTGGGTTTTTAAGGTTTTGAGAAAGATTTCAAAAAGATCATAGTTTTACATATGAAATAGTGTAAAAAGCTTAGATATAGTTTTATGGATGAAAAACTAAGGGTGTGGACGTAAAAAGTATAGATTTTTGTTTGAAAATGAAGATTTTTGATAAAAAACGAGCTGAAAACCTCTTCCAGCAAAACTGTAGTTTCATCATGTGAAACTGCGTGAGAAACTAACTGAGAAACTAGCTGCGAAACTATAGTTTTGCTTGTAAATTCCAACAAATGTTGGGCAGATATCTCGTGTGAAACTGCGAGAGAAACGTTGCGAAACTAGATGTGAAACTAGCTACGAAACTAGTTGTATTGCATAGAAAATTATAGAATTGTGTGGTAATTTCCATGCAGATTATACGACTTATTTATTGACCTGAATTCCTCTTAGACTGATAGCAATATACTAATCAAGTGAATTATAGATCCCCTATTTCATACATGTTTTAAATGTTTTACGGCGGTATGCATATTAAATGACCAGTTCTTTAAAACAAAGTTCTATACACTATCTTATACGGGAAATGGGGTTTTCTAATGAATTCATACCGTGTTTTTCATATTATGATATGACCTTGGTAATTATGATATGCTTGTAATATGCTCTGTTATATTATGTATAACCAAAAGATGAAAGTTATAACCTAAAGAAATGGTATTGGGCCTATAACATGTACCTTTGTAAAGTAAAAAACTTGCAAGCAAAGGGTAGAGGAAGGTTGTATTTGTTGTGCCCTCAGAACAGTAAGGGTTGGATAAGCATGCCAGTAAAGTAAAGGCCTAGACAGTCAGGTCAGTAAGGCCTGGATTGGCATGATAATAATGACCTGAATGGGTACGACAGTAAGGCCTGGATTAGCATGCCATTAAAGTCCTGTGTTCATCATAGGTATCGATAGTGACTGGGAATTGACAGATAATGAAGAGACATAAATATCAAATAAATGAAAGTATTGATGATAAAGCGATAATCTGTGTATAGTAGTGATCGGATATGTGATAACTACTTTCGAATGATAAAGTTAATATTACCTTACTAAAAAGTTATCTGATAAAGTAAACCTATAACTCATTCAGTGAAGCTGACTTTTGTATGCATATTAGTTTCACAGGTGAGCTGTTGGACTTAAGTGAATATGGGCTTGGATTCTAGAAGCTACTTGGCATCTGAAGGTTGGCATCCCTTATTAAGAAGATTATTAATAAGACTTTTAAAGACTATTTTATGTTTTAAAGACAATATTAATGTTTTATTAGAATTATGTCATAATGGGTTGAAATATAATGTACTTTTCCGCTGCAATGTTTATCTAAATTGATGTTTTAAATCTATGTTTGCTGTGAATGACTAACTATGAGTTTTCCTGAGATCAGGGCTCTACATATTATGAGGTTTATATATTTATTGCATTGGCTTTTTTTATTTAGATAATGCCTTAGCGTGTGTTAATCTTATACAATCATTGGTTTTTTCTTATCATTAAGTCAACACAACATATTTTCATCTGGTGTTAATCCTTTAATGTTTAAATATAGTTTTGTCTATTTAACTCTAACATATTGTATGATACTTGTGGTATCCACAATACTTAATTTACCCTATCTACCTAGGTTAATTAGGTTTTTACATGACCCTAACGTGTGGTCATCAAAATTGTGTCGTTATCGAGAACCTAGTGTTCTTTAGTACTGCATTGTTTGTTTAATTTTGTTTATACTATTTCCTTTAAGTCTAAAGATCCAAAAAAATTATTAATTTTAAAATATACAAAAAAAACATTGTTTTTATTTCATCTCATTGTTTTTACATGGGCTATTCTAATTTGCCTCACACACTCTTTCTATGTAGCAAAATCCCAAGTACTTCGATCTAACCATGAAATAGGATGATAATCTGTACGAATGTTGTAGGAGTCGATTATATTGGTTGCAAGCTATCGTTGGGGACCTAGTTGTAGTTTATGAGATGATGATGAGAATAATGTGAAAGAAGAGCTCGCGTATCTTTCGAAACATAGAGCTAAATGTTTTACCTCGACTGTAGACACATCACCCCTTGTTGCATCGTTTAATGAGACACTTATATGTTACTTTGGTGATGGTTTGAGAATAAAGATTAGGAATATGGGATTGCAAGACACACGATAATTTATTATATAGTGGCTTTGCAGCAATATTCATTCAACTTATATGTCGATTTTGACAAAATGAGTATGGAATTAACATGGAAACTACCGAGCTTGCATAAGGAATTTGATAGGCAATTGTTCAATATAACCACCATAAGAAAATACAGGTACGATTTGGCTAAAGAACTCAAACTTAGCGCTTTTCGAGAGGCAACACCAAGAACGTCATGGTTATGTTTATTGTAAATTATGACAAGACTTAACTCGTCCACCCGAGCCTACTAGGTAGTTAAAAAGGCTTGTTGTATGTGCTAAACATAACCGTAATTCCTACGAAAGTAAGTTTTAGGGTTTTATTTTTATTTGTTTTCTCTTAACTTGTTTCTTTTCTTTTCTCTAATTTTTTTTTTGATAATTATAATTTAAGTTTGCATTGAGGAGGTTGTAATGTTTAAATTGGGAAATTGATACATCTTTGTCTTGAAATTGTGGTTTTGGAATTATATTTACTTTTATGTGCTAATCACAACGAGAGAAGTTTATTTCGGCTAAGTTTTACATGTTAGTAAGATAAACTTTGAGGATCATCACCAATTATAAAGATCTTTACATAACAACTTAATCAGGTGAACTCGTTTATCTTAGCATTTTGGTTAAAAATAATTAATTTTATCATTTTGCATGTTAATTAGGTCATGTGTATATTTCTGCATCTATACTATTAGTTTAAATCAAAAGTTGATCAAGGTTGCTAAAATGCATGATTTTGTGAATTAAATGAAAATAACAGTTTACATTTATAAAAAATAATAGGAAATTGATAAGTTGATTCTTGTGCTTAGAAAAGATCTCTAGGTTGGGAAGTAAATCTAACTTACAATATGATGATAGCTCTACCTGATTTTAGAAACCTTGATGTCTTTGTATGAATTCTAATAATAGGTATATGATTATTGTTTCCCATCCTAATGCCTCCAAGTTACAACTGAGTTCTAATGAAAATAGGTTGAGAAGTATTCCTATGTCATATGCCAAACCTATGTTAGCATGACACATTATAAAGAGAGAAAAAAAGGAGGAAAACATATAGTTATCAGGACAAAAATAGCAAAATATGGGAGAAATGTCTCGACCACACGAACCAAAAGCATTAAATGAAAGTTTGTGTAATGCACTTTAATAAAAATTTAAGATTGAGTATGTTTTTGCCAATAGGTTGCTAGAAATGGGGACAATTGAACCATTATGCTAATTTCATAAGCACAAGACATCTAGTTCTGAATAAATGGGGTAAAGTTTAAAGGAAAAAATATATCGACAATCATTGTTTAATGTATTACTGTGTTCCTATTTGAAAATAAGTGTCATGATATTAGCTTAAAAATTATAATTCCGTTGCATATATATTTTGGTATAAAAAAGGTTTAAGTTGAGTAATATTATGGGTAGTTGGTTTAAATATGCCGCGCGTATGCGAGTTTTAATGTAACTCTAAATCAAAATCAAAATGAAGTTTTAAAACCATAAAATCAGTAAAATACACAAAGTAAAACACACCAAACCTACAAATCCATAACAAACCAGAACATGCAGAACCCAAAAACTAAATCAATGCCCAACACCATACACAAAACAAACGAAAATCAAAGCCGTAAGAAAGCGACACAATCCAAAATAGAAAACCGACGAAAATAAAAGCCCCAAAAAGAGCAAACAAAAGGAAAACCCAAACCTTAATAGCGAAAATCATCAGGGTAGCAATAACAAAAGAAAGAAAGCAGAAACCCGGAGAAAGACAACGTCAACGAACCCTACAAATCAAAAACACGTGTCCAGATACAAAAAACCTCATCCCAAAATCCCGAACCCACACACAAAACAAACCATATTAAAACACAAATAAAAAAAAGAAAAAAAATAAAACACAAATAAAATAAACAAAAGAAAATTTTAAACACAAAAAACAAAAAAAAAAGGAAAAATCCACCACCGACCAAACCTTTTAATTAGAATAGTAATATGCATGAAACAGATTAACTTTGAGTTCCTTTTGTGTTTGTAGGTTGAACATAAAGAATGCCCAAGCTATGGATGATATGAAGTAAAAATACAAAGTTGGTGGATCAAGAAACAAAATATACATGTGCTTATGATGGTGTCCACGCAGCTTATGTTGACTGGCATATAGAATGGTGTTGGTTAATGAACACCAAATTTTAGTTGAGCTAATGGCTGCACTCATTCTAGTACCGGTGCCATTTACTCCGTTGGGCGTATTTTCAAGATTTCTGTTATTTTTATACAAGATAAAGCCAAAGGATCCGCCCTCTAGGGAGTAGAGGATAGATTTTGACGAATCTTGGTGTTCAAGACGCATATTTTCATCATTTGGATCAAGATTGATCATATTAAATCGAGTTTTGAAGAACGAATCATGACCATGATTCGGTTAATTCACCCGTGATCAAATTCAAGTATGTGGTTTGTGTTAGTTAGTAAATGTGTTCAACCTATGTTTACTATTTGTATGATTATGTTGGGTGTAGATCTTGTAAAATCATTTGTATATGATGATTGTTTAGTGTTTTATGTTTTATGCTTATACATTGTTTATTATAAAGGTTTGGTTTTGTTGATTCAACTAGCATTCCATTCGTTATTGATCACATGATCATTAGCAATCGAATTTCATAAAGTGTTTCATATTTATTGAATTGGTTTCTATATAGATAATAACCATTGTTTGCCAATCAAGTTTAATTTCAGTTCACGCTTTTAATAACCAAGTTCATTATTTTCATCAACAAATGAAATTTGGATTTATTAAGTTAGTTAATTAGGTGTAGTATAAATAATCAAAAAAACGTATAAGACTAGCCATTTGTTCCTCATAGATACGATGCCTAACGTGCTATAGCTACATAGGTAAATAGGTTTTTACATGACTCCTATGACAAGGTCACCAATTGCTAAATCCCCTTATAGGCTGGCTCCCTTCGAAATACAAGAACTAAAAATGCAACTAAAAGAGCTTCTTGATAAAGAATTTATTCAACCACACTCATCACCTTGATAAGCACCAATATTGTTCTTTTAAAAGAAAGATGGGTTAAGCGTATTATAGAGACTTAAATAAAGTCACTATAAAGAATAGATACTCATTAATTACTAAATTCGATAATCTATTAGATCAATTACACGGGTAAGCTATATCTCTAAAATAAACTTGCGATCAGGGTACCATCAGGTGAAGTGACAGTCGAGGATGTGCGTAAGATTACATTCTAGAATACTAGGTATGGTTAATTTGTATTCTTGGTAATGTCATTTGGGCTTATTAGTGCACCCACATTTTTTTTGAATTAAAAATAATATCTTAAAGCAATCCTAGATATGCTTAAAAGAGAAAATTTTACACAAAATTCTCAGTGAGTTTTTGTTATGTGAAGTTTAATTTTTAGGTCATTTTATCAATGATACGGGTATTCAAGTGGACTCATTGAAATCAAGGTAACCAAGAAAATGGGAAACACCGGAAAATACTATAAAAATACAGAGATCTCAAGGATTAGTAGGATATTATAGGAGATTCATTCATAAGTTCTCCATAATAATAATGCTTTAGACCAGTTGACCCAAAAGGCTTCTAAATAAAAATCGATCATGAAACAATAGGAAGCGTTTAAAACTCTGAAGCAATAGTTATGTAGTGCTCAACATCATCATTCCTAGAAGGATTTGAGGACGTTATAGTCTACTGTGATGCGTCTTGTTGAGATGTGCACTAATATGAAGCGACAAAGTAATTGCATATGCTTATCAAAACTAAAGAAACATGAGTGTAGCTATACTACCCATGACTTGGTACTTGGTTTGGTAATTTTTGCATTAAAACTTAAAAGGAATTACTTATATGGGACAAAGTACATGATCTAGAATGACCACAAGATCCTCAAACATATATTCGAGCAAAAAGCGCTCAATATGCATCACCGAAGGTGGATGGAATTGTAAATGATTACGATTTTAATATACAATACCATCCAGGGAAAGATGGTCACTAATGCATTTAGTAGGAAGATGAGAATATAATCAATAAAATCATATGAATCAAGAATTGAGGTTAAGATATTCCTATTTGATCAAATTAAGTATAACAAGAATCACTACAAGAAAACTACATTAAGAAAGAAAAGGTGATTGGCATAAAGAAGTTACTAGAAGGATGAACTAACAATGTCTTGAGATTCAAGAATTAAATATGGGTTCCTAGTTTGGGTGGATTACTATTAGTGATATTAGAGGAATCCCGTAAGTCTTAATATTGTGTTCATCCCAGCAATGACAAAATGTATAAGAGTCTGAGAAAAAGATTATCGGTGGTCAGGAATGTATAATTACTTGATATGCTGAAAATTGTCTATCATTCGAACAATAAGAACAACCAGAAATCCTAAAATACAAATGAGAATAGATAATAATAGACTTCATAACTAAACTAAGTCATGGAATCAATACTATTTAGATGATAGTTGATAGATTGACAAAGTCTGCACATTTCTCACTGATTCACGAATACTATAAAATGAGCAAATTAGCTCAAAGATCCATTAAAGATATAGTCTTTTAACATGGAGTACCCATTTCAATTATATTTGATAGAGATTGTCGCTTTGCATCAAGATTCTCGCAAACCTTCCAAAAAAACTAGGGACAAAACTAAACCTAAGTATTGATTATCATACTCAAACTAATGGACAAAGTGACCAAACTAGCCGGACACTAAAAGATACGCTTCAAGCATGTGTAATAGACTTTGAGGATAGATGGAACAATCATTTACCATTACTTGTATTTGCCTACAACAAAAGCTATCATGATAGTATTAAGGTTGTACCCTATAAAGCCTCGTAGGAAACAAATTTCCGTACACCCATTTGGTGGACAAAAGTAGATGCAAGCCAACTTTCTGGACCAGAAATCATCCAAAAAACAACCAACAAGATAAAACAATTTAAGAAAAGGATAAGTCAATTTTAAAAAAACGATGAAAAGTGCACGAGATCATCAAAAGAGCTATATGAATCAATTATGAAAACTCCTAAAATATAAAAGAGGAGACATGGTGATAAAATAAACAACCAACTTTTTGGACAAGAAATCATCCAAGAAACAACCAACAAGATAAAACAATTTAAGAAAAGGATGAAAATTGCTCGAGATCATCAAAAGAGTTATATGAATCAAATATGAAAACTCCTAAAATATAAAAGAGGAGACATGGTGATGCTAAAGGTATAACTAATAAAAAAGATAGTTTAATTTACAAAGAAAAGAAAACTAAAGCCATGATACGTTTTGTTATTTGAGATCTGACAGGATCTCAGCCTCTCTTTTTATCAATCAGGTTATATTTGCAGCGGATTTAGCACATTAATTAGCGATTATAGCAAGAACATAAAAGATATTACAATCAAAAGCATAAACATAGAGAGAGAAGAGTTTTGCGAAACATTAAATGTTCTATTACTCAGCACGTTTCGGCATGTCTCGGCCATTAAAACAGCATGGTTCACCATCCTTTTATAGGCGGCAAAAGGATGGTGGTGATGTCCTTTTTCTGACATCAACTGAATATTAAAATTACAACTGTCAGAACATAAAACTACTGAAGATGTCAACAGCTGACATCTTCTTACAAAAGTATTCCTATTACAAGTCCTGACAAAAGTAAACTACTAAAAGCCTACAACGACTGAAGAACAAACTCTTCAGTCGTTTATAACTACTGATACTATAACAGCTGAAGAACAAGCTCTTCAGCTGTTGTACAAACTACTGAAACAAAATTACATAACTACTGAAAGGAAAAACCATCACAACAACTGAAGAAGACTTCTTCAGCTGTTGTGACAAACTCTAAGTGTTCAGCACTTGTTCTTCAGACTTGGGCTTCAGATGATGTAACAGCTGATGACTTCAGTTGATATCATCAG
>BJCN01147658.1:0-12767 GCA_018326445.1 Flaveria brownii
CTTAAAATTCCGGTAGTATTATTATTGTAGGGTGTTACCCCAAAGTATACACACTAGCTCTTATTTATAGCCGTTAGAATCAACTAACTAACTTTACATTTTACAAACTAGTCCCTACACTTTGTACTAAGTACTTTTAAAGCATAAAAGTCTACACAATCATACAAACTATTTGAACATACAACTAAACAAAGAATTAACTAACAAACCTTACCCTAGACTTAATGCAAGAGGCTGTTTCTGACGGCTTGAACCCATGACCTCAAGGTCAAAAAGCAACAACCTTACTGGTTGTTTCAAGACCCGCCCTCTAATCTAACCTTAATCACAAATGGAATCCGTTTATGCTAATCTCACCTTGTATTCTTTGAACTGAAATGCTTATATCGGCTTTTCAATTTAATAGATATTGGTTTGAACTCAAAAGTCATAACGGGCGGAGTAGGAAAAAAATGTAAGTAATACCAAATGAAAAGGCAATTTGGATTGACGGTTTGTGAATGACAAAATGGGAATTTATTAACATCCCCATTGCACACTATCTAAAGGGTCACTTTTGACTTAAAAAGTCCAAACTAATGCTTCCCAAATTCAGAATATACTCACAAGTCATTTTGCTTTTCTTTATAATTCAACATAATCAGGATAACAATTTATCAAAAAATCAGAAAATCAGAACCCATTTTGGAATTAAAGTTGACAATCTAAAAGTCAAATGATCAAAAGTCAACATAGAAAAACAACGCTTACCTGTAATCCTGTCCTCCCTAACTGTTTAACCGCCACTTCTAATCGCTTATTAGGATCTTTGGGGTTCTTAATCAGACCTGTGTAGACACACCCAAACCCACCCTCACCGATCTTTGATGACCGGCTGAAGTTCTTGGTAGCTGCCTTGAGTTCAGAAAATGTGAAAACTCGAAGATTACTTGGTTTTTGTGAAAAACTAGGAAAGTTTGTGCTACCAATTGACTCAATGCTAAGATCCGAGACATTTTGAGAATTCAGTTCTGATCCAGAGCGTCGATTATCAAGATCTGTGAATATTGAACTTGATGACTGAACAGATTTCGTTGGAGTTTTAGAGGGTTCATCCTTTTTTGAACTGTAAGAGGACCAAAAACACTTCATAACTTCTGAATTTGATCTTCTAAACTGTCAAAGCTGGAATTAAATCAAAGTCAGCATAATATTTGTGTGGAACAAAATCAAGAAATAGTAAAAGCTGATAGAGAGCCCATTCACATTTAACTGATGCTACTTAAAGTTTCCTAAGAGAATGAATGTTTAGTGTTTTTGGTTTCTTTTAATGAACAAGTAATCAATCATGTATTCATGTTCAACTGCTAATAATGTATCATCTATATGAAGATTGACCACTCAAGACAGAATTTTATGCAGGCAGCTTAAAACATTCAAACACTTTTGTTGCTTTATAATCTTAGATTTTCACAACATCACATAATCAAGACAACATTCCACAACAAAACTAGAAATTTGCAACAAATTTTGAAGAACCCATATTGAATAAACCACAAATCTATCATACCAAAGTGAAAAGGTTAAGTAGGCAACTTGAAACATTCAAACACTTTTGTTGCTTTGTAACCTAAATTTTCACAACATCACATAATCAAGAATCTAACACAATTTTCATTTTCCATGACAAAAGACTCAAAACTTGCAAGAATTTTAAATAACCCAAATTGAATAAACCACAAATCTATCATACCAAAGTGAAAAAGACTAAGGTTAAGTAGGCAACTTGAAACATTTAAACACTTTTATTGCTTTGTATCCCAAGATTTTTTATGGTATCACATATCAAGAATGTACACAATTTTCCATGATAAAGCCTCAAAATATGTAAGAAATTTGTGAAACCCAGATTAATTAAACCACAAATCTATCATACCAAAGGAAAAAGGATAAAAATTTACAGGCAGCTTTAAAAATTCAAACACTTTCTTTGTTTTATAACCCATAATTATCACAACATCACATAATCATGAATCATAAACGTTTTTCCCATAGTAAAGACTCTAAATTTGAACCAATTTGAAGAGCCAGATTGAATAAATCAAAATCTATCATACAAACAAACAAACAAACATACCCAGTATATCCCACTCATAGAGTAGGGTCTGGGAGGGGTATGGTGGTGGCGAGTCTTTCCTCTATCTTGAGAGATAGAGAGACCGCTTCCAAAGAGATCTCCGACTCGATAACAAAAGCAATAGCCATATCAAACAAAAGCAAGCATATTATATAACATACAACACATAGGTATATAACATATAAAGAATTAGAAAAATGCATACATCACAATAAGCGGCAAGTTGCCCCTATAGAGGACAGATGAGTATTCATTTACCTTTCCTACCCACAAATACCACTAAAAGTCCTTAATTTTAATTCTGCGCCTCCACGCACTCCTATCCTTGATCATGTGCTTAGAGAGGTACAAATCAAAATCTATCATGCCAAAGTGAAAAAGAATAAGATTAACCGGGCAGCTTGAAACATTCAAACACTTTTCTTGTTTTATAAGCGTAGATTTCTCACAACATCACGTAATCACGAATGTAATATGATTTTTTTGTGACAGACTCAAAATTGATGAACCCAGATCAAATAAACCATAAATCCATCATAACAAAGTGAAAAAGACAGATTAAACAGACACTTTGAAACATTCAAACACTTTCTTTGTTTTATAACCCTAGAGTTTTCACAACATCACATAATCAGGAATCACACACAATTCCATGACAAAAGACTCAAAAATCTGCAACAAATTTGAAGAACCCAAATTGAATAAACCACAAATTTATCATACCAAAGTGAAAAAGACCAAGATCAAGCAGACAGCTTAAAACTTTTAAACACTCACTGTTTTATAACCCGAGATTTTTCACAACATCACCCAATCAAGAATGAAGAGTATGGCACAATTTTCTATGATAAAGACTCTAAATTTGCAACAAATTTGAAGAACCCAGATTAAATAAACCACAAAGATTTCATACCAAAGTTATAAAGACCAAGATTAAGCAGGCAGCTTTAAACATTCAAACACTTCCTTTGTTTTATAACCCTAGAGTTCTCACAACATCACATAATCATGAATCTAACACAATTTTCGATGACAAAGACGTTAAATTTGCAACAAATTTGAAGAACCCGGATTGAATAAACCACAAATCTATCATCCCAAAGTGAAAAAAAACAAGAAATTGACATTAACTGAAAAGTACTCACCTTTATTCACCTCAAAATCAATCTGATTGCAATATATCAGCTGCCAACAACTTCCCCCAAATAGAACAAGAAAAACAGGTACATAATGATGAGAGAGATGGAGCCTTTTGACTAATCGCACACACGAATGCAAACTGTAAAACTCACTGCTAAAAGACGCTAAAGAATGAATCTTTATGTTTAGCACAAGATTGACGATTTGCAACAATCTAGTTTTAGAAGTGTGAAATGGGGTTTATAAGTTTGAATATTAAAATGCAAGGGCAGAGGGTGCCGTAAGTCGACTTGGTGATTGAAGTCAATGACGGAGAAAAATGGGCAAGAGTACAAAAATAAAAGATAAATGACGAATGTATAACTTTTTTCTAGAAATTTAATAGAAATTTTGAAGATAAATCTTGTAGAATTATATTATAATGTTAGAAAAATACAACTTTTTTCTGTTAACAGATATTCTTTTATATCTTTTTTGTGCTTGATAAAGTCATAAAGTAGTCTCTATATAATATCGTTTACACCATTATTGATCTTAAATACATTTTTAGTAAGTATATGTAAAATTTAAGGAAAAAGAAAAGCTCTAGTAACCACGTGGCATTTTGCATAATGGTATCTATAAACGTATCATAATGGTATCAAGGTTTTTAAATAGGTGCCTCTTAAATTATGCGTTAAAGTCGTATCGTAGGCAAAATAATGTAGAATTAATGATAGTTTTAATGAGAGTGTAGTTCATTGTTAATAAAAATTCTGCTAACAGATTCTATATTACTTATAGAAATATATCAAACTTTTAATACATGTTTTCTTCATGAAGGTTTTAATTGCGTACAAGTTTAAACATTTTTATATAACTAGTATAGTGCTTTGATAAAGTTAAATTTAGAATATGCTTCTTTGGATTCTTTTCAATTAGTGATTGAAAAATAGTTAAAAAAATAATTAAATGGTATTTTATTTATAAATTATAATTTAAAAGTAGTATACTTTACTTAATAATTTAATATTTATACCTCTAATAAACATTTTTATAGACTTTGAAGTTTTTAATGTTTAAATTGTCTTAAAATTTCATATACATTAAAGAAGTCATTGTTTCAAAAATAACACCTTAGTGCAATAAAAATACAATAAATTGTCATTCATTTAAACTAAAACTAAAAATCAATATTGATATATAAGTTAAACACAATTTATAATCAAAATTATATGATAAATTATCATTCATTATAAACAATTTATGGTATAAAATAGCAAATTGTTTTAGAAACAAAATTCAATGATCTATGAACACAAGAAATTAATAAATTGATACTATAGTAATCTTCGAATTTAGAAATTATTTAAAATAATTGATATAAATATGATCTTAACCATCTTTGTATTTTTGAATGAATAATTCAAAAAGATGAGTTAGGGACCTAAAAATAAAATTATTGCTTTTGTTTACTCATATTGTTTTATGAAATTACTTCATAAAAAATAGAACTAAAAATATTTACTCTTTTGAATGATCTTGACATGAAGAAATATGACAACACAGTTATAGTAAGAATAATTAAACTTTGAAAAAAGTTAATGTTCACAAACAAGATTAAATATATTTTTGGTTGAGCAGGTATATTTTAATTTAATTTAATTATTTGTTATATGTATTCTTAAATATTTCAATACTTAACTTTGTAATTAAAATATTTTTGTTGTAATTCCAATATATGAAAATACAACCCAACGTATGGAACATAATATTTTATAACGTTTAAAAAAAATCTACATGAAAATAAATATTTTTTATTTATAAGTCATTGCTTAATGAAAAATATTTAAAATTTAAGTATTTTGATAATGAACATATATTATGCTTGAATTTTGAAATAACGATTACAAAACGTAACAACTATCTAGGCTTCATATATGATTTTGACTTCACTTCCTTGCAATCTATTTTAGATCGTTTCAATTCTCAAAAATCTAGAATCTATTTGTTTTCTAATCTCAAACTACTTATAGTAATTATATTATTTTTTAAGTTTTCTACACTAACAATATGTAATTTATAGAGTCGGTGTATATTTACATCTTATTTTGTGAACATAAAAAGTTAAATTTGAAATCTTGCAATATATTATTTTAATCAGCTGTGTAGTACAGTAGTACACGGGTTCTAACCTAGCTATATAATAATTCTAAAATAGAGGAAACAAAAACATATGAATGTGGTTAGTGTATGTGTTGTGCTGAGTGAAGGTGAAACTCACTTCCATGTAAGCGCCATATGAGTTAGTGATATCATCTCACTCACTCCTCAAGGGGTAATATCCACTAATTTTAGATTTGTTTAACATTATTACTATTTATTAATTAAAAACAATTACTATAGTCATTGGCGTACCTATACTATGATGAAGGGGGCAGCCGCCCACCCTAAAAATTTTTTTTCAGTGTTATGTGTGTGTGAAAATCACGACCGCCCCCTATAAAATTATGTAATCGTCCCCCTTAAATTTTTGAAACTGAAGAGAAAACAATAATATCTCAAACACACTGTCAGGGGTGAAACTATAATAAGGCTATAATCCAGCGAACTGTTTTAACAATAAGCATAATTGTTTTAAACATATTACATATCATCAATTTTATGAGTATAACTTTATTAAACATCAAATATAAACATATTTATGAGTGTAATTGCTTTAATATGCTTTATGATATATATACAAATACAAGATTTTAAGGACCATTTTAACGATCTTTTTCGGTAATGAACCGGATCCGACCCAATTTAGCATGAACCGGATCGAAAATATATTACATTATGATAGTCAAATGACCCTTGAAAATTTCCCCCCCTCCGAAAAAAAAATTTCTGGATCCGCCACTGACCCATAGTTAAAAATAGTTATGTAACAATGAATCAAAAGAATAATATTATATAAAAACATTCCAATCTCTACTATATCAATCCATGCAGTTGTCATTTGTCAAAGCCTTTTGACATTGTTGTGTTTGTAATGCGAATGCGCGTTATTTTATTTTATAAAAAAAAGCTAAGACGACCCTGTGCAATTTTATTAATTTATAGTACCCAAACTAGTAAATGTCAGCGAGGATTTGTATATATTTATGCCGGCAATTTTGAATATCTAAAATTTCATATTATGTAATGATATCATAGAACACCGAATCAAATATTGAATTAGGAGCAAAATAACACGGATCGTGCTTGAAGTTTGCTCATATTTCACATTTTGTTTGTTGGGTTGAAAAATTACAAGTTTAGTCTTAAGGTTTGAAAAAACATAACGTGTTTCGTTCATGTGTCTAACAACCGTTAGTTTTTTGACGTTAAATTTAATAAAATGACGATTATACCCCTAAACCCCTCATAACTACCCCACCTATAGCCCAACCCCACTCATGAGTCCCTCCCGTTGTTCCCGGTGTGGTGATGGTGGTGATGGTGGTGATTTTCGGAGATGGAGGTCTACGGTGGTGGTGGTTGTCGGAAGTGGGGGTCGGGTCAGGGGTTGCCGGAAGCGGCTGTCGGAGGAGTTGGACGTAGAAGATGCAGTGGGGGTGTAGGGGTAGGGGTGAGGATGGGGTGGGGTTGGGGACTTGGGGGTGAGGATGTTTTTTTAAGTTTTTTTTCTTTCTATAAATGAAGGATAAAATGGTACTTTTACATCCACTTAACGGAATTTATTAACTGACTTTTAACGTAGGGACTAAATACGTTATATTTTTTTAAACCTTAGGACTAAACCTGTAAATTTTAAATCTCAGTAACGAAAGATGAGATTTGACTTTTGAGCAAATCTCAGGGACGATCCGTATAATTTACTCTAAAGTTTGTTTAAAACATAAAAATATAATTTATAAGTAATAATGTTCAAGCATTCTATTTTGTTTCCTAACAAAAAATATTTTTACATTTCTCTTTTATTCTTGGTATCAGTTTAATGGAAATTGACTTACATAATTGGTTGTAAAAATTCTTAATACTTTTTTTGAAGTGTATCAGAACAATTATTACATATGAGAATGTCATATAACTGATTTCTTTTGAAGTTGATGTCAAGTATACTTTTGTGCTAATGTAAGCATGCAAAACTCTTTCAGTTTTACACACCTTTAAGATAATACAAAATTTTAAAACAATACAAACTTATTCATGTCGTTAAATATGACATTTTGAAATATCACTTTATCAAATTTTGGTATATGTAATATACAATAAGTCGTTATAATCCTTCTATCTAAATCATGGAAGATAATGATGTGCTATTTTAGTTACCTATTTTATAATAACTTTTTGAAACAGAGAAAATCTAAGAAATATTAGAAATTCTATAAAATATCTTTCCATAAATTTCAATAATTTACTTTTGTTTTACATAGAGTAAATATGTTCTTCTAATGGGAAAGTTTACTATTTTTCTCCTTACTCATAAAAAAGATTCTAGATCTGAGGTTGTTTATTAAGATGACATCGGACCTCGGGTTATTACCAGTGTTTTCACGGCCGGATCGGACCGGCCGGTCGGACCTGTGGAACCGGGGATCGGCTTGGTTAATCTCCTTACTCATAAAAAAGATTTAAGCCGCCCTGACCATGCAACATAAAACAGATTCTAAAATCAAATCATCACTCGTATTTTATGTTTATTCATATTGGGTTAGACAACAACAACATGATCATACCATTAATCATTTGGTTAATATATGTTAAGTTTCATAATCCAACAATCAGAAACTGATAATCTGAGATTAATTTGCAACACGAAATCTCGAACTTAACCATACATGTATTCACTTAAATTGATTCACTTATGTCCAATATGTTTCATACAAAAAATTAACATGTGTTCATGGAATAGCTATATACCTCTCATCTCCTTCATTCTCTGCAGCAAGCTACTGAAAGAGCGCGCTTCTGTACATCGGTTGATAGGGGTAAAAAAGTCATATCATAACCGCTACGATACACAACCACCAGTTCTAAAACAAAAAAAGCTTGAAGACAATCTTGAATGTTTTTCGCTGACACTGCTAGTCCTTTTAACAGGATTAACTGCTTGTGATGGGGCCTCAATGAGTTGGCTAACCATTTCCAGCACCTCACTCATCTTTGGTCTTGATTTCGGGTCTCTACACAAACAACAATTAGCGATAAACGACAGCTTTTGTGCTGACTTCAGTGGGTAGTTACCTTCAAGTCTTGGATCAATGATTTTCTGGAATCTTTTTGATCCTAGGTAAGGTTTCATCCATTCTAGAAGCTTCTGCTCGTTCTGAGGCCGGTTTTTATCCAATGGGCGCCTACCTGTGATAAGTTCGTATAGGAACACGCCATAGCTCCATACATCACTTTTGGATGTTAGACGCCCTACTGAGAGATACTCGGGTGCTGCATATCCCATGGTTCCTACAAACTGATGCCATAATATCACTAAATTTAGAAATTTAACAATGAATCTGAATTCATAACACGATTCTAAGTGTCCATAATATACTAGTTAAAACATGCTTTTACAACAGTTTTGACATACTGCGTTAGTTTAATCTTTTTATAGACCTACTGTGCACATGATGACAGTTTTGATAACATACCTTGGTTGAGATATGAGAAAATCCTTCTTGAGGACCTAATCGAGCCACACCAAAATCTGAAAGCTTTGCATTCCATTGATCATCCAGAAGAATGTTGGATGATTTGAAATCCCGTAAAATAATCTAAAAAACAAAGTTACATTATCTTGTAAGCATCTCAAATTATAATCTTTTTTTTTTCATGGTCCAATTCGGCTAGTTTTGATGAGTTGAGCTGCTAACTATGATTTCTAGGAAACAAGGGATCAAACCAACTGGGTTGGTTTGGCGGTTAAACGGTTCAGTTTTGTCTGTTCAAACAACTACTTTCATTCAAAATCATTGATTTGTATTAAAAATTTTAAAATGATAGAAATGATTTATGATTATAAGACATACATAAATATATATTCCAAAAATGAGAAAAAAAAAATAGTAAATGTAAAACGGTCAGTTCAAGTTTCAACCCAGACTGAACATCAAAACCGAACCATTTGGATTTGAAACCGTCATGCGCGCTATAGTTTACACGATTCAGTCAGTTTCAACAGTTTCTTTTAACACCCCTAAAAAGGAGACTTAACCTGAAAATCCATTTCTTCATGTAAATATGTCAATCCACGAGCAGCATCTCGAGCCACTTTCAGTCTCATGTCCCATGACAGTGGTGTTTCTGATTTTGCCGATAACTGATCTCGCACACTTCTATTAACCATGTATTCATAGACTAGAAGCAGTTGTGTACCATTTTCATTATGTTCTGCACCATAACCTATTAGTTTGACAAGGTTCGGATGCTCAACCACCCCAAGAACATTAATCTCTGTTTCCCACTCTTTATGCCGCTGTTGCATTATAACCAAAAATCAAGATCTTCAACAAAACTAGAATACAAATAAAAATTCACAGGTAATCTGTTTGATGATGTGCAGAAACTATGTACTTAATACAAAAACCAAGGAATGAGCATAAACCATCCTCATAATATCAGCATCAAAAATGAAATCCATAACTACTGCAATTAGAAAAGTGTTTATGTTCATCACTGAATCCATCTTCTACTATTAACAATCAATAACGCGATTAGGGAAGCGTTGACATGAAGAAACTACAAACTTGACCTAAAAACTAAAGAATCAGCATAAACTAGCCCGGAATTATCAACATCAACAATGAAATCCACACCTACAGCAATTAGGGAAGCGCTAATGCACATCATTAAATCAACCTTCTACTGTAAACTTCATCATGCAATTAGGGAAGTGTTGATGTGAAGAAACTATAGATAAACTTTATACAAACTCCAATCAATCTGCATAAACTAGCCTGAAATTGTCAGCATCAAACAATGAAATCCATACCTACAGCAATGAGGGAAGTGCTAATGCACAACATTAAATCAATCTTCAACTGTAAACATCAATCACGCAATTAGGGAAGTGTTGATGTGAAGAAACTATAGATAAACTTTATACAAACTCTAATCAATCTGCATAAATAGCCTGAAATTATCAGCGTCAAACAATGGTATCCATAACTATTGTAATTAAAAAAGTGTTGATATTCATCCATAAATCAGTCTTCTACTGTTAACTTCAATCAATAACACAATTAGGGAACTGTTGATGTGAAGAAACTATAGATAAAATTCATGCAAACTCTAATCTATCTGCATAAACTAGCCTGAAATTATCAGCATCAAACAACGGAATCCATAACTACTGTAATTAAAAAGGTGTTGATGACTTGATGTTCATCATTAAATCAATCTAATACTGCTATCTTATCAATTAGACAATAACGCAATTAGGAAAACAGTTGATGTGAAGAACCTACAAAACTCCATACAAAAACTAACGAATCAGCATAAACTAGCCTCAAATCATCAATCTCAACAATGAATTGCTAATTCGATTCTATACAAGTCGATCAACAACCAATCAATTACGCAAATCAACATAAACTCAAGTTCGAAACAAACCTGCAAAAATCCTTTAGATAGCTTCACCGCCACATGAATCTCATCAAACGGATGCTCCAAACTCTTAATCACACCCTTGTACACGATCCCAAACCCTCCCTCACCGACCTTCCAACCTCTGCAGAAGTTTTTAGTCGCTGCCTTAAGCTCTGCGACAGTAAAAACCCTCAGATTGCTCGGTTTCTCAAACAAATTCGACGTTTGTACCGAATTTGCAACGGAAATCGGTACGGATCGATTGAGATCGGATGAAGCGGTGTAGAATGTTTCAGTTGCAGTTGAAGTTGATTTTGTTCGGGTTTTGGTGTCGTATTCGATATGTTCATCGTCGTCGTGTTCGTGTAGCATTGGTATGAAGGAGAAACATCGGCAATGGAAGACCATTTGTGCGTTCAGATTGACAACTTGAGAAAATTGAAATTGAATGTGATTATGTGAAATTGTGAATCGGTGATATACTGATATGAACTTGTGTTAACTCCATGAAAACTTCAAAATTTGACTTCATGGAAAGTAATAGGAACCTGCAAGTCAATTACGCAACTTGAACTTCAGTGCCCGAAATATACGGAACAGGTATACTCGTAGCTCGACGGGTATTGCGGCAAACATAACATTATCTTATTCGGACCCACCTATCCGTTTTTCAGTCGGAACCGCATCCCCAACCCCTCAGGAGAAAACTCATTAATGAGAAAATCCTCTGGCTCAACTCTTAGCAATTTTTGCTTAGAGTGAGAATTGAACCCATAACCTCACATTTATTTACATATCATGGATACCTTAAGGATCATTGGTACCCAAGCACATACTTGAAGTTCTTTATTTTTGGATATGAAAGCGAAATGAACTAGTGGTTTTGGATTATTGGATATGTATTTTGGATACTAGAAGGGTGTCCGCGCAATGCAGCGGGACGACATTTTACATTTGACATGTGCATTTAATATTTTGTTATTCTCGTAGTAGTTTTACAAAAGTTTATTATGTTTTTTTCTAACCTAAAATTTAAAACAACAGATAAATAAGTTCTGCATGACGACTTGTATATACACATTAAATTATTGTACCTCATAAAATACAGATCGTTTCAACAAAAAATTTACACCAAAATGTTTAAAAATAAAAATAGGTTAAGTTGTAGTCTCAAAATGTTTAAAAATAAAAATAAAAATATTTAAAAGATAGAGCTGAAATCTTAAAACATATTAAGTTTTTTTTGGTGTATGGGTAGATAATATAAAATTTTATGCAAATATTAGTAAGTGTAAGGTTATTGTGTAACTAATTATAAGGGGTAATGTGTAAATAATGTTATAAATACTATTTTACCCTTAAAAGTGGTTGTATCTAATGAATTGAATATAGTAAGTGTTCTTAATTTTATGATATCTTAAAATACACCTCTCATATGCTTTATATATAGTATAGATAAAACTTTATGATATGAAAATACTTGTTAACTTTTTGTGACTATTTTGGATGTAAAATGTTAAGACACTTATATGTTGTAGTTGTTTTAAAATGTTAATGAGAAAGTTTAAACAACATGTTGTAGTTATAGTAATGTTGAAATTTATCAATTAAAGATGTTAGTGTGATTTTTATTACGATAAATTTTATAAAGATGATCATATTTAATATTTAATATGGAATACTTAAAAATATAAAAACATGGTTGTATGAATTTACCCGACAACCCGACAAGCATTAGTCGATACCCGCAAGTATGCTCGTAACTTGATGCTGACGGGTATACCTAAAACCCATGGGTATGTGTCACACCCCAACCTGGACGGCGGAAACGTCGAGGTGTGAGGGATACGATTGTTCACAGCCACATAACGCTATGTTCAAATGTAAATACTTCATTTAATAGTTTTCATAAAGGTTACAAACATAAGTTCAAAATACGTCCACAGAATTTAAACATGAT
>BJCN01147704.1:0-10931 GCA_018326445.1 Flaveria brownii
TAAACAGTCATTTAGGTGTAAAAGGACCAAAATACCCTTCCAATTAACCTGAAAATTTAACAGAGTTAACATTAAGGACCAAAATCATTACAAAATGCAAACCTCTGAGTTTGATATGTCAAAAGATTCCTTTTTGGACTGAAATGGTTAAACAGATCTAACCTCAGGTACCAAAAACGAAATTTACTCTAAAAGATATTATTAATTTATTATCTCAAGGAAAGTAACCATGCTAATTTAGTTAATTAGTTACGTTTAAAAAGATTTATGTCTCGTGATACCAAGATTTTTAGTAAGTGTATCTCTTTTTAAGTGGTTGATGTTCAAGTGTTATGGTAGATAAATGATGTAGCTATAGAAATAGTATTAAAGGATGTATAAATTAGTCGTTTTAAAAATTGTTTAGTTTTATACGCAAAACTAACTAAAATTCCGTTGTTATAATTAAGTCTAACTTAAACTTAATTAGAGTATTTTCTTTAAAATAAGTATTTTCATTTGTGTTTTGAATCCAATTTGCCATCTCACCCTAATGCTATTCACCGTTGTTATAATTAAGTCTAACCGTACTTTCACATATTTTCTTTTTATATCACTATTTATTCCTATAATCCGACATCTCACCCTAATGTTATTCGCCAAGCATGTATGTAATCTCTTCTGCATCGCGATCTCATTAACTGACATGTGTATGTGTATGGTGCATGTAAATGGTTTTTAGTCCCCTAGCATGAAAAAATGGGTTTTGTTTAAGATTATGTAATACAAGATGTATGTATTCTTATGATGTATTATATTTATAATTAAGTACTCTTATAAAATGTAGAAGATTATATTGCTCTAACCCATAACAGTTTGATGGTAATTCATAGATATTTAGTTGTGTACATGTGCTTGATTAAATGCTATGAGTCATCTCTAATTACACAATACTTGAAAACTAAATGCACGAGCTAGAATTTCTATCAAAGGGTTATGCTATTACATAATCACTGAACTTAAATGGTTCCGATGCGCGTACTAGCTTAAACTTCAAAACTTGATTGATCTTATTAAAAGGAGCATTTAGTCACAAGGTTAGTGTATGGATGTTATATGTATAAATTTCAACTGTTTTTTCAATGAAGTAAGATAAGATATTGATATTTATCCTTTTTATAAATTTTAACGCAGAATGGATTTAGAAGTTCAAGCAGCAGAGAGAGCTTTTGAAGCACATATAAATGATTATACTAATGCAAAAGGGTATTTGGTCCGAATTTAAACATGATCAAAAATACCAAAAGATCAAACATGTAAAAATATACATAGTTTATAAAAATGAAACATATCAAACGGGTCACATCATACGGCATTAATATGAAATCGTTCAAACTAAAGAAGTCAGAATTTCTCACTCGATGGCCACTTGTACAAACAATATTCTAAAATGCATGTACAAAATTTTTCTTTACCAAAAAAAACAAATTCTAATACAATGTTTGCATAGTTCTAGCTGTTGTAGCCAGTTGCATGTTTTTTAACTTCTGGAATTATCCACTTTTTTACCCATGATCTTACCCACCCATCCTATCTTTAACTTCCTTCATTGAAGATGCTTCTAGTGGTTTCTTTCTTTTAGACCTCTGACGGCCTTGATGAAACTCTAATATGGTTTCTTTCTTGAATTTGAGTTTCAATAAAGGTTTAGGTTCCTCTTAATGTTCTGAGGAGTTGAAATTGTGGAACTCAATCAAATAGCAGTGAATGAGCAAATTACCATCTTGAAGAGGCTGGGGGATAAAGCAATCTAACAAAACTTCTTGTAAATATTTCATTCTTGTCAGCGCAATCCTTGAGACTTTGAACACTCTGCCTGCATAACAAAAGAATACCCAGTAAAATTCCAAGTATGGCGGAGCTATTAGTAGCGTATGTGAAAAACCGCCTTAGCCAGGGTTTGAACCCCTAACCCCCTTAGCCTGCATAACAAACACATCAGCTACTATAAACTCAAAAAAATGCAATAAAAGGTCAACAATCACATACTGAAGAATGCTTTAAACAACCAAAAAAGGCATCCATTCATTTGGAATTAAAAGATTGTCACAATTAGCAATAACCCAAAAATAAAAATTACAATCTTAAGTCTCACTTGAAATCTTGGGGAGTTGGGGGTGTTTTGTTTGGATGTGTGGTTTGAAAGTGGTTACACGGTTTATGGTGATTGTAACAGTTCAACAGTTCTTAGTTAATTAATTACCAAAACTTGTTTCAATTGCCATATTAATCCCCATCAATTGCAGCATGATAAGCTTACTTACACCATGTCTATATGTTCTGCATATTAGCAACCAATTGATCAAAGAATATGAATTTAACTAGGAAAGAGAATCAAACTGCTGGAAGTGTAAATTTAACATAAGTATTATGAGAATATTACCGTTCCATATAAGCCTCTTGGCTACTGAACAATCAACCGGTAGCCATAGTTTATAAATGGAGCGCCATTCCATTTCAAACGCTTCAGCATGAGACGAGACGAGGCTTGTTAATTTTGGAAAGAATCATAGGATATTACTACTGTGATCATAAGAATCATCAATAACAGTCGTCAAGCAACTAAAGATTATGCTTTAAAAATACTAAAGCCGCTATAAAAAGGAAGTTGAGTAGCCTATAACGGCGTTCAAGCAATTTAGTACGCATGAATAAATAGATCATATAGATGATGAGCATGCAGCATACACAAAAATGAAAAGCCTATTGTCTGATGCATGACCCCTAGTATATTATAAACTATATTGACTTCTCACTTAGATACAAACACAAAAGACAGTTGAAGAAGATATGTATTTACTTGGAGTAAAATCCCAATGAAAGTTCAGTACCTAGATAAAAAGTTCACCAGTGGGATAATCTTGCATCCAAAGAAAAAACCAGTGTTATTGAGTTTATAAATTTGTATATTAAAAAGAAAAAAAATCAAAAAGAAATGAAGACACAATGCTGTATGCCATTACACAAACCCTTTTACAAGGTTGAAATAATATTAAATAAATAAAAATAAAAAGAACTCCAACTTAGATTAGGCAATAATTATCAAAAAAAGTCAACCCATGTTTTAAATTAAATTTGTGAAAATGAAGAATAGTTAAAATCATCTTTCTTAATTAGAAACTGGTCAATACGCATGTGTGATATGGTAGTCTTGAGAGATGAGCTTCTTAATGCTTCAGAAAGATCAAGGCAAGTGGCTAAACATTAAAACAGGTATTCTGCTCATAAACACGCCATCTTTTCCCTTCAAGAGGAGAATCTGAAGAATCAAAGTTTTATCCAAATGCACTTAATAATGGTTGATTGATGATTTACTAGATATCAGACCGACTTGAAAAGTTAACAACTTGATTCTTGTTTGAAGAACCTCAAGGCAAACAAAAACACAAGCTAGTAATGACATCATAAGAAAGTGAACATATTACTTAACCATGATGGCTTGGATTATCCATTAGCAGGACATACACACGCCATAGATAACCATAACCATAATCATGCCCAGTATATCTCGTCCATAGCAAGGCTACAGATGAGGTCTGGGGAGAGTGAGATGTATGCAAAGTGACAAACTTACCCGTGTTCTAGGGGATAGAGAGGCAGCTTCCGGTATTTATTTTCATCTTCTTAACATCATTTTCCCAGACTTCCTCTTTCAAAAACTAATAACAGTAAAATGGTATTAATTTACACTGAGCCCAAGAAACTAATCAGAAGTCGATGCTTAACATAACCCAACACGATCCATTTCAAGGTCAATGAGTTGAAGTTGCCCCTCTAATCATCAACATCATAAGCAAAGAATAATAATGTGTTAACTACTACACTAACTAATACTACAGGCACATGAAGGCAAATTTGTAAAATTCTGATTTAGGCTCAATATAAGTTACAGTCAAATTGATGTGTTAGCTACTTCATTATCACTTTTGTTTACATATATATACGGTTTAAGAAGCTATACAGGAGGTAAAATCTCAATTAAATGAATACCTAGCTTGTAATCCATCGGTGGGATAATCTTGCTAATCCCAACAAATTATCTAACTGCTGTCTTGACCATATTCAAGAATCATCAACCCGCATTTGAACATATTAGGGAGTAATTCATGTACTGAATGGTGGTCACCCACTAGGCATAAAGCATCCATCAAGACTGTATAAATGTAAACATCAGGAAGAACACCATAGGAAAACATCATACTTAAAAAAACCTTTGCTTCATTTGTTAAACATCTTTTGCACAATCTATTAATAACACAACTGTAATCTCTAACCGTTACTTCAAATCCCACCTTCAACATCTCTGAGAAAACCACCATTGCTTGATTCACATCACCCTTTACACAGTGTGCCTTAATAAGTGTCATATAAGCAGTTTTCTTTAATCCAAAATTGTACTCACGTAAATACCAAAACAACTTATCAGCATCATGTAAATCACCATATACACATAAACCATTAATAAGAATATTATATGTAACCCCATCAGGCTTCAAATCACGTGTTATCATATCATCGTGTAACTCAAAAGCTTGTTTCATTTTGCGTGCTTTGCAAAACTGTTGAATCAGAATGTTGTATGAAACTTCATCAGGATATAAACCCAGTGAGATCATATTATCAAGAACTAACAAAGATTCTTGAAGCTTCCGCTGTTTACAGAAACCTTTTATAATTACAGTATATGTGACATGAGTTGGTTCTACACCACTAGCTTCCATTTCCCGCATCAAATCAAACATTTCTTTTACATTTCCATTTTCACATAAAAAATTCATAAGAGTGGTGTATGTTATAGCAGTAGGTGCTAATCCATGATCCTTAATGTTATCAAACAGCCTCATTGCCATGGTTAATTCTCCAGCTATGCAGAAACCGTATATTAAAGAATTTAACGTGACAATAGTTGAATTGATACCTTTCTCTACGACTTGGTTGTACAGCAGCATAGTTTCGTGGATCATACCGAGTTTTGCATATGTGTTGATCATGATATTGTAAAGAACAATGTCCTGATTACTGTCATTGCTCGTTACCATATCAAAGTACATCCTTGCCTCGGATAAAGGACCTCTCCCACATAGGCCCAATAAAATGGCCCGTTGAGTGAAAATATTTGGTAAAACTCTTTTCGTGCACATTTCCGTGTACACTTGAATTGCCCTCTGTATGTCACCTTGTTTGCAGAGCCCATGAATAATAATTGAGTACGTAACATCATCGGGTTTTAATCCAACTATCTCCATCTCATAAAGCAAAAACAAAGCTTCATCAACACGACCAACTTTACATAAACTGCTTACCAAAACACTATAAGAGATGTAATTTAACTGATAACCCTGAGAAAGCATCTCGTCCCGCAAAATAAGGCTTTCATCCACTTTGCCAGCCTGGCAATTCCCACATATAAGTAATGTATATGTAATACTATTAGGGTTTACCCCTTTTGTGAGCATTTGTTGAATTGACTTTAATGCCCCACTTATCTTACCAAGTACAAGAAAACCTTTAGAAATTGTGTTGTATGTTGCTGCATTTGGCTCGACTCCATGTTTGTCCATGTCATATGTTAACTTCAATGCATCTTCAATAGAACCCGCTAAACATAAACCATTAATAAGAGTATTATAACTGTAGGCATCGGGTTGTACTCCAAATTTCAACATTAAACTGAAAATGGATTGAGCAACATCTACAAACCCCATTTTAGAGAAACTCGACATGATAGTATTAAATGAAGCAACATGATCAGATTCATGAAGAAGGGTTACTGCTTCTTGCATTAAAGATTGCTTACACAAACCATCTACGAGAATGGAATTTGTTTGTTTGCTTTCTCGGATTCCACTATCTTTCATATCATTGTACACATCCCACATAAGATCCGAGTGCCTTAAGTTATACAACAAACTGTTGTATGTCAATATTGAAGGCTGGATATTCAAATCCTTCATCTTGGCTATAACGAAAAGGGCATCGTGTACCATTTCTGATCTAGAGTAAGCAAATGCCAGCATGTCCCAAACAATAGCATTTTCTTTCCAGCACTTAAAGTTAACTGAAAGCAGATCACAAAGAGAAGGCCCAGAGCCAGTACCTATAAGAAAAACATATAAGTTTACATGTAAATTAACATGAATAAGGGTATCATATAAAAAACATACTTGCTATATATTAAAGACAAAATTTTGGTCACTGATTAAGGAATAGCATATACGAATGAGGCTTATTGCTTCTGTTTTCTAAAACCTAAAAATACAGGTATAGTTGACCACTACTTATCAGATGGACATTTCTACTCTGCAAACATTTACAAGACTTCGAGCAAATTCAGTTGAAAAATGATGCAACTAGAGCACTTATGTAACCTTATAAGCCTGAAAGCTCATCTGCAGATCAGGTTAGCTATGTGATGTGTATTACAGACGATTTCTACATAAGGCGGTAAGATGATATCTTGTGAATCAAAGTATAAAATAAAACTTTGATATTTGGAGAACTCAAATTTTCAATCCCACATCTCTAACCTGATGGGACTAATCAATTTCAAATTTTTCAGATTCGGCTACCTTCTTCCTGCAGCATTTGCATAAAGTTCGAACGCAGCAACTTAAGTCGTCGCTGACCAGCCAAAACATGAGCAATGACAAACTGACAACACCTCGAATGCTTAAAACCATACTCATTCTTCAACAATTCAAACAACTCCACAGCAGAATCAGGGTCGTTCATTCGCAAATAACTGATAATCTCATCTACTTGACTACAACTCAAACCCGAAACAAGGGCTCTGAGCCTACTTTTCACACCGTCAGATTTCACCCCAGAGCCACACAATAGTTTAAAATTTGAGACGATGCCATAAGGGTAGGAGCAGTTTGCAGCGGATGAAGAGGTTTCAGATTCAAATTGAAGTGCTTGAGCAGATGTTAGCGATGAAGATTTAGTGAAAACGATGGTTGAAGGGTTTAGTGGAGTAAAAGGTCGACGACGAAGTGCTCGACATTGATGTCGGATGCAATGGAGCATGAATTGATAGTGATTGAATCAAAAGGATGTGCTTCTGGTGGCAATTGCATCACAAGCAATGGGGGTTGGTGATAACAAAACGGATTAGGGTTTTAGAAGGGTTTAGATTTGGGGGAACGTAGATGTAGGACGACTTCGCAAAGGTCTTGAATTAAGGTTGTAAAATGTTTTCGAGTAACCAGTAAGATTGTTGTTATATGTTGTTAGTTTTAACCGTGTGAAATAGGTTCTTTCATAATATGTTAAGACTGCGCACATCAAATCGTTTCATAATCTGACTTCACACGGACCAGACAC
Source organism: Flaveria brownii (assembly GCA_018326445.1). Classification (NCBI taxonomy): domain Eukaryota; kingdom Viridiplantae; phylum Streptophyta; class Magnoliopsida; order Asterales; family Asteraceae; genus Flaveria; species Flaveria brownii. The sequence continues at coordinate 7,366 of BJCN01147704.1, forward strand.
AAATCAAAAGTGAAGTTAAACATTATAAATGATCTATTATACGTCATTATTACATACATGTGATAAATAGAGTCATACATTGTTAGAGATTTTAAGATATTTTATCTATATTGTATCCGTTAGAAATTACAATCAATCATCCTAATACTAATACATGATTTTAAAATAAATTTTTTAATCTGATCCAAACATTCTTCATGGTAGCTTTTTGAATATGTCATTTGCTTTTATTCTAACAACCTTCTTCACAAATGTTTTACACCACTAGCGATTTGTCTTTATAAAGTTTGATAATATCGTATTCGACAAACTTCGATTTCGTTAAGTTTTCTTCAACAAAGTGTATTTTTTATTACATTTGAGCTTTCATCCTCTGCTATTATGATTTAACCTATCATTGCCTACAATTGTGTTTATTTTTTTTTTGATTTGAAGGTGATCAGCAATTCATCTGTGAAGAGGTATTACATGTTTTTATTTTTTTTAAACTTCTTTGTTTCTTTTTATATGTACTGTCATATTATTATTATGTTTGATTGGAATTCGTTTGATATGCGTGTAAATTGTTTTGATGTTAACAGTGTGTTTTGCAATGACAATAAACAAGAGCCAATAACAATCGCTACCCAAAGTTGGTTTGTTTTTAAACAAGAATCATGGTCAACTCTATATTGTATTATCTCGAGTTAAAAGTAAACAGAGATTAAAACTATTAATATTAGATAATTATGGAAAATCAACAACAAAACATCAAATGTTGTATACAAATAAAATTCGGATGTTTAAGAATTTGAAATATTGTTTTTCATGTTCAATTTAATTTGTTTATTACTTAAAGTTTTTATTTATAAGTTTATTTCATTCCATATTATACATTATTTAGACGTATAAACATTAATAAAGAGAACCTACTAATATTAGATGTAGCCAATGTTAAAAATTTTTCATAAAAGTTGATATACAAAGCATTATCAATAACAATATAACTTACGAACATTTTTAAACAAAATAATATTTTTGGATTGAACCTGTATGTTACACGTCTTTAGTCTAATTATGTAATATATGAAAGATGTTTTAACTAGGAGAACAATTTTGCCAACTGCATCCAAACCCAATGGTCTATGGCTTAGCCATACATGTGGCTTTACTGTTTTAGGACCACTTTGGGCTTTTTGCGACTGATGCTGTTGTAGCCTTGTAGGTGACAATCAAATGGGCTTAACTACTCATTAGAAAAGTGTTTTATGTATTAGAAAATAATCTTTGATTCTTAGCTTTTATTAATAACTAAATTATTGATATTTTTCATTTTGAATTATTACAAACATAAGGATATGTTTAAGGAATCTCATTCAGAAGCATACTATATTATTAAATATTATAACGTCTTTGTTATACTCTTTAGAAACCGGTAATTTTTAAATGTTATAACGTGGTTATCATAAGAAAACTACATAATCATTAAAGATATTTAAAATTTTCTATTTGTAGTTTGATAACCTAAATACCTAATTGTCAGTTCAAAAGATAATAATGTCGAGTTGGGGCCCACTCCATAGTAAACATTTTTTGAGTTGACATTTCTTTCATGTAAAAATGACATCATATTTATGTGTAGATGTTTAATTTTATTGTTGTTGTTATTACTGACAAACATAACTTAACTCCATTAAAACCATCATTGTAATTTTATTCTTCATTCAACTATGTGAATCTCTTGAAGTCGCATGTACACTCATGCTAAAGTTGATTTGCATTTTTTTCTAATTTCGTTGATTATGGTTAGATTGGGATTGATAAAAACAATGTGGGCGAAACTGGGTTATTATTTGACTTTGCGTAAGATTGAATATTTGATAAAGATGGTAACGAGTCAGTTGTTAAAGGTTTCGGTTGTTTACATGTTGCTTTTTATTGACGACCAGCAAAGGAACGTGAAGGGGTGATGTGTGGTTCTCAAGGGTAGGGTAGAGGTGTTGCATTGACTATGAGGAAGAAGTCGGGGTGAACCATGGGTCATAATTGTTTACAACCTCAATCCATTTAGCATGTTTAGAAACTTGATTACAACTTGTTACAACTCCTTAACAATTGCGCAACCCAGTTAGATCACTTAGAGAAATGGACTAAACATGTGTTTGAGCTACATAAATTTAAGTGAGATCGGGCTATCATGAATCTCTCTAACACAAATAAACATGTTGGTCGCGTCACAAATTCAACATGCCACCCTAAAACTTATCTACCCACTCTGATTGTCGTCATCATCTAAGGATATTCATGAAATAGGGTTGTAGTGTCCCAAGGATGAAGGTGACAATAACATGGACACCCGATGACAAAGCACTCGTTGCTTGCTTTCATCCTTCAAAATTTTTTTTATGTTTTTACTATGTGTACTCAAAGATGCTTTAGGATGGACAAAAGTAGATCCACCCACAAAAACAATGACAAACATAATTGTTTTAATAAAATGCGAGGATAATTATAAAAATAAACATATCGTTTAGGTTTTGTTTTTAAAATTAATGATATTTAAAAACTGAAGTGATAACGATAAAATTGAAAGAAAAAAAAAACTAACCCAATCCCCACCCACCCCACATGGCTTTTTCTATCTATGACCTTTACTATACATGAAGGGGTGCATATGAACATATCGTAATCATATCAGGACCATAAAAGAAAAGAAAACACTCTAAATGACATAATACTGAAGACTGAAGATAGGGCCCCCACGTTATTTGTTTATGTCATTTTCAGTCCCTCATATCGTTTTCACTTGATTTTTAAGCCAAAGCCCACCTTGAAGTGAACCCCGACTAACCCTCTACAACTTGCACTAAATTACAAAAGCATGTCATATTAAAGTCTTAGAGATTAGACTGCCACCCATTAAGTCATTAAGCATGACCTTTTGGTCAAATTATGAACACCATACATGATGATGATGATGATAATGATGATGTGATGTGTGTGGGGTTTAAAATAGGTGAAGAGGGGTCATGCTAAAAATAACATATGTTTATGATTATCCACTTTCCAACGTAGGCTTGACTGTATATGATCACTAGATCCACCAACCACTTTCTTGTTTACTTGATTATATAAACAAACATACTTAGTAGATCTAACTCATAATCATTTTTATTTATATTGTTTGGAAGAGTTAGGGTGAATGCAAGTATCAGTTTTTTCTCTTTTCAAGAAAAAGAGAAATCGTTTTCATTGAGACCCAAGAAAGAGAAGCCGCTTTCATTGAAACATTCGGCTTCATACATTTTGGAACATACTACTGGAACATATATCATATACTAAGATAGCATACCATCAATAAGATGATCATAATGAGGTAACAAACATAAATAAAGCACATCCTAAGCTAGTTTACCATATGAAAGCTTACAAAGATACAATATAAAGTGAGGCTAATGTCACGTACTGATCTCTTCAGCTCACGTGCGGTACTTAGATTCGTTCTAAGTCAGCCTTTTTGATCTCGGGTGGATGGTTTATGCAGCGGAAGTCTTTGTAAGGGAACGTTAGATTTGTAGTGCGCAAGT
>BJCN01147707.1:0-10710 GCA_018326445.1 Flaveria brownii
ATATTTTAGAAAAAAATATTACTTATAAAAATTTATTTATTTTGAAATAACATTAATAACAAATATTTTTCTTAATTTATAAAAAATATTTTAATCTAAAAAAATATTAAATAATATTATTAGTAATTAAGGTAATTATTTAATAGGAGAGAGAGACGGGAAAATTTTGATGAGGATAACTGTGGTGGTGACACGTGTCATACCAAGTTACTCTTTTATTATAATATATATATATATATATATATATATATATATATATATGTGTGTGTGTGTGTGTGTGTGTGTGTGTATTACAGACTTATTAATAGTATTTGATAATTTATATTTATATTTATATTTACTTTAATTTTTTCAACGCATATAACACACAGATGATTAGGCTAGTTGTAAATATAACTTAATTGTTTATTTTGTAATTCTCAATTACAAAACTAGTTAATTTGCTCCTCTATGTAATTTCAAATTATGAATCTAATATGTCATAAATGATTATTTCACAAATTTGCCATTTCGTGATAAACTTGTTTAACTCTCTAATAATCTATTGTTTATTGTTACTCGTGATGTAATTTTTTAATCTTACTTTGATAGAATTGTTGATAACTATCGTTAATAGGGTATACAAGTCGAACAAGCACGCCCTGTCACTTGACCTTGAAATTTTATCGCCAATTGTTTAGAGTTAACAAGGTTGTATCCTAATACATTAGTTAGTTATACATCACTATTCATTTAGTTTATAGTATAATATATTTCAATTTCTTTTAAACCCTTAGGTTGATTCCATACTTGAATTTTGTTTGCAACTTTGCAATCTTGTTAAATATTAATAGCTTGACTGTTAAATTTAATCGTCACTCGACACTAAATTTGTATCACTTGAATAAAGTTGATTCCGCTGATCATTTGACTATTAACTTCAAAATGCTTACGTTGATTCCACTGACCACTTGAATTTTGTTTGCAATTTTGTTTATTGAATAGATTATATTTTGTTAGACCATTAATTTGTTCAATTAGTTTTATTGTTTAGTCACTTTAGTGTTACATGACCAATCGAATATGAATCATGTACTTCAAAAAGGAAAAGAAAATCATAACAATATACTTTTATTGAATCGCAAAAAGGATACATAGCTTTTAAATTTTTAACTATCAAAAAAATATAAACAAAGAAACTAATACTAAAAGTGATCAATATATATACTTATAATGAATATGAACAAGTACTAATCATAACAAAAATAACAAACGAATACTGAAAATGAAAAAAGTAATCATAATGAACATGAACAAATGAATCTTAATAATCAACAAAAATCATAACGGAACTGAACAAATTAATCAAAGGAATCTTAAAAGATAACCTTTACTAATAAATATTTTTTTATCAAATGGGATTTTATATTTCTTTGAAAGATACTAGTGGGCATGATCCATGTTATGCATAGGGTTGTAAAATCCGAAAATCTTAATTCTTACAATTTATACGTTAGTATTAACCAGTCGTAAAAAAATTCATGCGAAACATTGATAAAAAATAATAACATGAAGAAATATAGTTTAAAATGAATCCTTGAAGCAAAGGAAAAAAAATAGCTAATGCATAAATGGTAACTATATTATTGTTAATGGGTTGTATTGTAAACTGGTTAAAAAGGTAAAAAAAAATTACTAAAGGAGATTAAGTTTAAATTTGACATAACTCGAGACTATAAGTGTAAACACAAAATAAGCAAGTAGTTAAATTTGAAAGAAAAAAAAGTGTTATGGTTTGTTTCAAAATATGGTTACAAGTGTAAATTTATAAAAAAAAAATAGGTTTTTGTTTAATTAGAGTAAAGAAACCATTGTGATAACATTAAGAAAATATATAATTTCATTATTCGTCATCTTTTCTGTTTATTATATATAGTAGATTTACCTAAATGATGCGGTAGGTGTCACTAAGTGTTTTTTTCCAACCTATCCCAAACATTGCTTTTATTTATTTATTTATTTGTTTGTTTGTTTGTTTGTTTGTTTGTTTGTTTGTTTGTTTGTTTGTTTATTTATTTATTTATTTATTTATTTATTTATTTGTTTATTTATTTGTTTGTTTATTTGTTTATTTATTTGTTTATTTATTTATTTATTTATTTATTTATTTATTTATTATTATTATTATTATTATTATTATTATTATTATTATTAAATAGTTAAATGTTCAAATAAGATAATAGTTAACTAAAATAATATTTAGTTATAAATTATATAGAAATAAATGTCAATTTAAGTATTCATTTAAAATGGTGTAATCAAGATAATAGCTAATGAATTGAGTTGAATAATCTAATTTGTATTTATTAGTTAGGAGATGTTTGGTAAATAGAGATAAATTAGGAATTATTGCATAACACACTTGTATTTTATGCCTAAAAAGTTGTTTTAGATGTCTTAAATTTTAAACAAAATTACAAATATCATTCTCAAATGTTTTATATATAATATAGATATACATATAGACATAGATATATTGATTTTAAATGCTACATTTAGTGCAAAAGAAATAGCTATAGAGATAAAGGTAAAACCTATATTTTATGTAAAAACGTATCATTCTTAATATTAACATTTTGATAAAAATGCTACTAATGAACTAATAGAACTGTTAATGAAGTGTTTAAAACTGATTATTTTTATATAGTTGATCGGGCTATTAACTCAATCAAAAGTAGGTTCAATCAATTTATAGTGTTCATTTATTTTTATTTTTATTATTTTTTAAGTTGTCCTTCAATGATAATAGTTTAAAACAACATTGTATCAATCTTGAAAATTACTTAAATCGTGATAGTAGTTTAGATTTATTTCCAGATCTAAAAAATTTAAGACAATATATTTAGAACGTGATGTAATTATTAACATACTAAATTATACTAAAAATATGGATTTTTTTTCCTAAAAGCATATGTTGCTTATAGGGTAGTGATCAAATGTAAACTCATTTTTTTTTGTGAGAACTTTGATAAACAGTATGAGCTATTAGTTTTCAATGAAAAAATGATAATTCAAAAAACATAATAAAAAAAATATAGAATAAAAAATAACATAAAAATTAAAAAATTAAAATACAAAAATGTTTCCCTCGTCTCTCTTTATTAAAAAATTAAAATACAAAAATGTTTCCCTCGTCTCTCTTTCATTAAAAAATAAAAAAATACGTAAATCCGGTATTACACATGCGTATAACCATATTTACACATATGTATTTAATGGGTGGATGATTTTTTTAAAAAAAGTATATTATTATGGTAGGCGTGATAAAGATAAAAAAGAAATGCTGAAATTAATGGGGAATTTTTTTTGAAAAGATAATGTCGTTAAAAAATTATGAATATTAAAAAAAGAGGAAAATGGCATGTGATTTAAATATATGACTTATATCGATTACTGAAGTTCTCATATAAAACAGTAGTTCTCAAGATAAACCTACCCATATTAACTATTCTCGTAACTATTGAATCTATAGAAAGAAGCCTTTTTTAAATTTAAATAATTAAAATAATATTTATTTTCTACAACGTCATGGAAGAAATTAAATGTATTAGCTATTTTGTCCATTTGAAAAAAAAATGATAGAAAAAATTGATTAAGAAAATGTTATTAAACATTTGCATTTAAAGTGGCTAAAAAAATCCCATTCACCCCACTATCTGCTAGTGTGGTTCGACCAGAACTTTTTATCATGTCAAAACTTAATCTATATTTATACACACAAAAAAAAATTAAAAATCACCAAAACAACTAATATTTATACACACAAATAAGATAGAAAAAAGAAAATTGTAACTCCATCAACTATGAAATTTTTAGTTTATTATTGTTGTTCCTAAACAGCTCCTAGATAAAAGAGTAGGGTTTATAACGTGAACTAAAAAAAAGCAACCTCATATTCTTGGTTCGCTTAAGGGCACTTGAAACGGTTGAGCTGCTTAGCTTGTAACTAACAAGACGAAGTAGGAACCCAGAATTTAACACGTATCATGTTCATAGTGTAATAACATGATGTTAGTTTGGTTTGGGTCACGAGCAGGATGATCCAAAATTCTTATCTTCTTTTGTTTAGAAGTTTGGTTTTGACAAATAGCTAGTATTCAAATTCGTCTAATTTAGCAAATGATTGTAGTCGAGGTTTACTTATACAAACACAAATTCAGTGGGCTCTCAAAACCATTAGCTTTCATTCTTTCGAAGAGTGGTCCAGTCTCATTTCATTTTCTAGACTCTAAATATGAAACATCACTATCATATCATAACTAATATTAATAATGTACAAGTTCAATGCATAACGTACAAGCTATATATACTGATCACCATGCATCACGCTAAACCCCGGTTCGTCAGGCTACACTACACATGTGTTATGAATTACAAGCCATGCAAGAATCACCACACAAATTTCCCGACAACACAGCACATATGTTTCTTAATTTATATGTATATATAGAGAGAGTTAAAAGGTAGTGTGTGTTTAAGTGTGTGTGTGTGTGTGTGTGTGACATAGAGAGAAGAAGAAGAAGAAGAAGAAGAAGAAGAATTAAGAAAGATGGGTGACACGAGAAGGATTGGAGTTGCGGTAGATTTCTCGGCTGGTAGCCGATTGGCGTTACAATGGGTGATCGACAACGTTATAAGGAAAGGAGATCACCTTATTCTCGTCACCATTCGCCCCGAAGGCAATTACGAGGAAGCTGAGGTCCAGTTATGGGAAGCCACCGGCTCTCGTACGTTAGTTAATTCAAACAAAACGAATATTATTCATATGCATCTCTTTATTAGCCATTCATTTCGTTGTCTTGACAAACTGCTTTTTTTTTTCTTTTTTTAAGAACATCATGTGTGACTCGATGGAAATCGTTGTTTGATTTGAATCGCCGGGTCCTTTTTTACACGTGCCTGTGCATTGATCTTGGACTAGTTTTTGTAGACAAGTCTTAGATTAAGGATTCTTAGCAGGTTCCTTTATTGTGAAGTTGATTTTTCATATATAGATAGATTAGATCATATTTGTTGTTTTTTTTTATAAATTTATTTCTAGAAAAATTTATGCTCCTGAGCCCAAAGCTAGAGCTTTAGTTGATTGGTTTGAGTCACTTATGTAACCAAAGTGTCTAGGTCGTATTTTTTTTTATAAATAACAAAACTCGGCTTTTATATATAAAAAACCGACAAATTTTGATGGCTTGTGGTAAGCGGACCCAACCATGGTTTCGAAAACCCCTGCTATAACATGATCATTACCGGTGTTCAAGAAGCTCTTGTTCATGGTTGTTTGCCTGATTTATTTGTTTAGCTATGATCCCCTTGACTGAGCTTTGTGACCCCAATATCATGAAGAAATACGGGACTAAGCCTGATGCTGACACCCTTGAAATTGTTCGTTCGGCAGCCACTCAGAAAGAGGTAAGATTTCCTCATTTTCTCATATGGAATCAGCATAGGATGTGAACCTTAAATACTTGTCGTTGCAGGTGGTTGTGGTGTTGAAAATCTTTTGGGGAGATCCCCGAGAGAAGCTATGTGAGGCCATTGATAATATTCCGCTAGACCATCTTATAGTTGGCAACCGAGGGCTTGGCAAATTGAAGAGGTAATCACCCTCTCTTCTTAGTTTCCTTCTTTTGTCTTTTCCATGATCAAATGCTAAAAAGCCGCCCGTATGTCATTTGTAATTGCAGGGTCATCATGGGCAGTGTGAGCAACTACGTCGTGACTCACAGTTCTGGCCCAGTAACTGTTGTGAAGCATGCAGATGCGTAAGCCCGTATGATGTCATCAAAGTTTGTGTCAAATAATCCCCTATGTGGAGTTATTGTTGTTAGTCGTTTGTCTTGGAACTAAAACTATGAAGCTGGTATAATAGTATTCTTAAGGGTGCATACCTTTATAAATCTGTTTCTTAATGTTCAATTTGGTCTATATGTTACCTGTGATTTGTATAAATCAAGAAGTAGCATAATATATCTCTTTGTTTCAAATGTTGTCACGTTAAGAACCCCTAAAATCTAGTATGTTTCATGTGCCCCCGTCTAGATATCAGAATAACTGAACTGACAGAATCAAACAATAAACAAATAGCAAACCAAATTTCAACTTTTGGCTTTAAGCGCGTAATCGTACAACTTTCACAAGAGGTATGCAGCATTTCCCAGTAGACTGCTGTCTCTGATATGTTCATTCAATCCAAAACAAAAGTTTCCTTCTAAGCAACAAATCAAAAGATACAACTTCTAATGCATGAGGTACAAGTCAACATAACATCAAGGCTTGATTGTGGCTTTCTTATATATACTAAAACATTTTCCCATATACAATTTTATTACTTCTGTAATCAAGTCAAATCATAGCTGACAGCATAACGACAGATAACCGACATGATTCACCCAAAAAAACAGATTTTAAGATTCATCCATGAAAACCGCACCATGGCCGCTGGCTTTCATGAACTTCTTCAGCAGCAGGACGATAATAGCAATGGTAAGTCCAACAGCTGCCCATGTGAACAGGCGGTCATCAGCTTGTTTCTGAACTCTGAGCACCTGCTGCTGCTGCTGCTGCTGAGGTGGTTCCACTGTATGTACAGAAGATGAAGAAGAAGGTACAGCATTAGCAACCTGCTTTGATAATTTTGGGACTTCAGGTTCTGTATTTTCTTCAGCAGCAACTTCATGGTTTTCTTCAAGCTGTTGTTCTTCTTGTTCATTGATCTCTGTGCTGATATTTTGAGGACTCACTGGAGCTTCACTTGCTACTGCGTCAATGGCTGCAGGTGGTGGCTGTTCTAAAGCATCTTCAGAGCTCTGTTGAGGGACTGGAGGTGCCTTGCTGATCATATACTCATGAATCTGAAGAATCACAATATGTTTATAGGGTTTAGAATGACATTAACAAAGGTTTTCTGGTAAAAGGAAATGAAAACTTGTTTCAGTGGATATTTGAATGCTCTTAAAACGTAAATAGTGCAACTGAAGTCACAATGGTCAATTTTACTAGGTATTATGGTTTTCTGATTATTAGGGCAACACAGTCAGATAATGAAAAGCAAAAACCATATAGTTTTGTGATCAACAAAAAATTCTTGAAAACTAATGCTTGTGACCAAAGCAATTCTAGAATTATTAAACTGCTTCAAAACAAATTTTGTAATTGGAATTAATTTTGTGATTCAAAAACATCATAAGAACAATTGAAAGGTAGTTTAGGTGGTAAGGAAGACCTCATCAATGAGCTTTTGACGATCAGGAGTGCCATATTTAGGGGCCGCTTCACGAGATTTAATTGCAAGAACACGTCGTTCTTCTTTCTTATAATCCAATGAGCCTAAGGCACCATTCGGGTTGGTGGGCATAAATGCAATAAGCGCTGTTAAAGCAGTTCGGACTGCAATAAAAAAATAATGCAGTTATAAAATATATATAGCATAATTATGTGCAATTAATCACAAAAACCAAAAGCCAACCCATATAAAGGTTCAAGCTTTGCTAAATAAGAAAAAAGAAAGACTAAAATAGTAATAGTATTTACCACTCCATGACGGCTGCCAATGCTCAGGATGGTGATTTGATATGCTCAAGCATATCTTGGTTTGAGTTTCAAAACGTCCATTTGGCTGAAACAAAGACAATTTATTTTAATTGGCATATAGTGTAGCAAGGTGATAAATTTTTATTTTTGGTAACCATGAGACCCTGTTTATTGGAAAACTCAAAAGAGCCCCACCAATACTGCTGCTAACAATTAGTGCCAGTTAAGGAGGCCTTCAAGGGGTTAAACGCAAAAACCAATAGAAGTTGGATCTGGTTAAAAGAACGAGGAAACGAAGATGGACCAGAGTTAAACCAGTGACCTCGAGTAATGTGAGGCGGGGCGGCAAGTGAGTCAAAGCCCGAAAACCATTTAATATAAATTTGGAGACACAGAAATACAAATTCAATAGTTTAAGAACAAAATAATACCGTCAGCAACATAAAAGATGGTGGTTTGAATGGGTACTCCGAAGGCAATTGAATTCGACCATGGTAAATTCCTCCTTCAAATTCGGTATCACTTGGTCCCCTTATTGCAAATTGCCACTCAAATATATTTTCCTGCAACATGATTACATGAACGCATATCCAATTTGGTAATCCCTTACCTTTACAATGTAAACAAAATATACATATCATAGACCAAGTATTGTATTCCTTAATCATTTCAAAGTACTAATCCTTCTATTCCATGATAACTGCAAGGATTTTTTTAACTTAAGGATACCATTTCTATTTCTTGAAACAAATCTTTGAGCTGAATTTACCTAGTTACCACTATGTACTTCAATCCATCATCCTCCCCTCACAAACCTATTTAAACACAAAATTGGGTACGAATTTTGAAAAAGTTTATCCCCAAAACCATTATATCTGTGTTTTTTTTCCATTGTGTTCTTTTTCCCATTTATCCTCTGAAGCATGTCCAGCAAAGCTAATGACAACAAATTGACCAGGGTGTTTTATGAACATGAAAAACACTCCAACAGCATGTGAAATAATGATTAAAGTAGACAAATTCACAACATCAGTTCCAAGTTCCAAGAGTGACCTTATTTACATGTATAGCAGATGTGATGTCTTCCATTTAAGGGTTGAACAGAAGCTCATTAAAACTACATAAATGAATTCATAGTTTGATATGGATATTTTAACTTACGTGCTCTTAGAGTCTTAGAAATACGAAATTAGCATCTGTTTCTTAGCCTTCTGCTTTGAAATGTATTTTATCGCCATATAATTCATATAACCACAACAATCACCGACAAGTTTGAGGTAAGAATGCAAAATTCTTATGGCTGTAAGTCAAAAGAACAATAAAATTGGGGATAAGGCGATACTTGGATAATTTCATGCAAGAATCACAAATTCAGCAACCTACAACATCGATTCAGATAATTTCCTTAATTCACCCAATCCACCATACGATTAACCTAATCATACACTTTATGCTAACACGATCAAAATCTGCTAACCCAAATTAGAGCGCAATGAAACATAAGCACCAAATGAATGAATACACAATATATTTAACCGATCCACCTGGTAATCGAATTACCTCAAGAGGGAGGCTCATGAAATCGTCAGAAGGGTTGGATTGCATCTCTTTGACCTCCTGTAAGATCCTCTTGACCGATGGATTCTTCATGTTATACTTGTCCCCCATTTCTGAGACTGAAGATCGAATAGATCTGAAGGAGATTCGATTGAAATTACGATGAAGAAATGAAATGAAATGAAATGAAACTAGGGGAAACAAGATTGATTATAAGGAAGGTTCGTAGGAGAAAGGTGAGGGTAGGAAGACGTGTTTTTTTACGTGGGTATGTTTGATTGGCTGAAATTATTAAGATGTTTGGTACATGGTTTTGGTGATAAAAAAAAATCATTCCTATAGAAGTCTATTTATATGTTTTCAATATAAAATTTATTTAGATGCCAATAACTTATAACTCAATGATATCTCCTATGCACATAACCTAAGCTAAATGTTAACTATTGCAACTGTGTTATTCAATTTTAAACTATTTATAATTAATCGGGGAAGACTAAGAAAATGTTTCATTCACTAGAATTGTAATGTTCCTAAAGACTAGTGATTTAAATCTTAGTTAGGCAAAAGTTGATAGTGTCTCCGGTTCTTTAAATCCTTATTCCAAGTCTTAATCAATGCATGTAATGTACTTAAACCAATAATATATTTTAATGAATCAACAACTTAATTGCGCTTCATTAGCAGTAGAAATTAGGGTTCCTTGTTTTAGTGTTTACAAATCGAGTCTTCAATTTTAAAACGCATACAACTTTTAAAACAGACAAATTGGTTTGGTAAGATTGTTGTTGAAAATTAGAGTGACTAAGTTTGGTAATTAATGGTTAATCACAACTTACCAACTAGAGAAGCCGGGTTAAAGAATTGCTTTTCAAGATGATAACCATGAAATAAGAAAGAAAGAATTTAGGGAGAAGAACTTGCTATTAGTTCTTTTACATAAAATGTAACAATTACAACTACTAGTTTATACATTGATTCTCTAACTACTTTTAATGCCACTCGTCTAACTAATTGCTTAGCACTTAGTGCCAACACAATAACTCCAACCCGACTCATATCAAAACTTTCTCATGATTTACATTACTTTTGATTTACATTACTTTTGAAACGTTAAAATTGATTTTGAGATAGGTGAATTGAAAAGGCAAGACTAGACGTACATCTTCCCAAAATCCCAAACTTCACATCAAAAACCATTATATACATGTTAATGTCTTATTTACTAGTAGTTAGACATGCATATTAGACAAGAGATGTAGCAGCTACGAGATAGGGTGTGACAACCGGAAAAATATTTTTTTTTTATTTTTATTTATTTATAATATTTATGAATTTACAATTTATTTTATATATATATATATATATTCTTATTTATTATTTAATGATAATAAATAATAAGAATAATAAGAATAATAAAAATAATAATATTATTATTGTTAATAATGATAATAGTAATAATATTAATAATAATAATAATTTATAACAATTTATTAAATTGATTTATAAAGTCCAGGGTAGTTTTTGTAATTTTCAAAACTTGATTTTTAAACTTTAAACATAAAATAGTAAACATAACAAACTACAGGG
>BJCN01147741.1:0-12945 GCA_018326445.1 Flaveria brownii
ATTCACATAAATGATCCTTTGGTTAATGGGTTTGCTTCTTACACTTATATGGACATCTAAGAACATGTATTTTTCAGCTTTAAAAGAGTTTAAAAGTTATATATATCCGCTGCGTTTTCTGAAAAGTTTAAATGGTTAAACTACGTTTCATGTTCTTGCAAACCCTACACAAATATTCAAATGAAGAAGAAGAGGAGAGAGTAACATCCGTTGGAAAGGCTATTTATATGCTTTGATTTAAGACAAAGTTATTTCGAAAGATAAATTTTGAAATCCGGATGTAGGTCCCACTTTTGAAAAAAAAGGCCCAAAAAGTAGTTATCTCGAAATTTTAAAATCTTCCAAAGGTACTTTGTCTTTGAAAGTTTAAAGAAAGCTTCCGAAGCTAAATTAACTTCGAAAGATATTCCTTATTTTGAGAAGAATTTTTACAAGACAGATTTGGTTTCAGAAGATGTTAAGCTTCAGAAGTTATACACAAGGTATAAATAAAACTTCCGAGACTAAATTGATTTCGGAAGAAAACTATCCTTCAAAACATATAAGTACTTAGAAGCTGACTTAAGCTTCGGAAGATATATTAGAATATCTTCCGAAGTTAAATCCCTTAGTGAGTAGTTATTAACTTTAAAGACATAATTTTCTTCCAAAGTCAAATCAATTTCTTTTGAGAGAAAGTCTATCCATACTTCTTCAAATTCAAAGAAATATTTACTTATAAAAAAAATTTTCAAGATAAACAGGGTTTATATGAGTGATAAATTAGACAACAATAAAGACACACACCTTTTGAAAAATAATTTTGAAATTAATTTAATAAAGTAAACTCAGTTAATCATCACAATAGATGATACAAGATATTTAAATCCCTATTTATAAAATGCTTTTATAAACAGATCAGCATATTGTTCATTTGTGTTAACTATAAAGTTTAATATAAAGGCTGATGCAACCAAAGCAACCAAAGGAAAGGCTTCCTGCATACATGCACTCAGTATAAGGTAGAAGTTGCTTCGAAAGATTTACACTATACTCAGTAAATACTCTAAGTCTAAAATCTTCCGAAGCCAAAGACCAAATTTTCCGAAGCAAAAAGATGAAACCTTCCGAAGCTTCAAAGACAAAGTCTTCTGAAGCGAAATGAAGTGAAGACTGATTTCTTCAGAAGACAGAGGAGAACATGCTTTTCTCGGATGTACTTTTGTATAAAGCTGACACACTTTCCGCTGTAACTTTGAAGACTCACCAACTTGCATGAGTTGGTGAAAAGATCCATGCTTTTGTGTTGGCACCAAGACTTGATTCTTAGAAATACTTCAAGAAAAAGATGCATATTGTATCCTTTTAAATTTTATTTCATTTTATTTCTGTTATTTTTATTTTATTTTATTTGTTCATATTATAATCGTTTAGTAATTTGTCTGTCTTTAAGTCGGTATTATGGAGTGAGGAAGTTATTTCTAACAAATGTTTGCATAAACATAAAACATATTTAAAAAAAGGCGAAACTATAATTTTGCCGGGAGTTTTGCCGAGCGAAACTATACATTCGCCAGTAGTCACGCTCAACTGTGAGCAACTCATCTACATGGGTGAAACTATAGTTTCGCCAGCAGCGAAACTAGGTAGTATATATTGCATAGTATGCGAACCGAGTCTCACAAGTGCGATTATACATGAACCCTAGTTTCTCTCGGCGATAAATGTGCACATCTTGATTCGTTCGTGTTTTGTTGAAATAAACAAACGATTTATGCTTAGGTTTGTTAGGAGACCTTAGTACAATGATTTAATCGGTTTAGTTTTGGACAAATGAACAGCTGAAATTGATTCGCTGAATTTAAAAAATCTCAGTTTCGTTCAGCGAAACTGCGAGCTAGTTCCGCGAATCTGTACGAAAGTTCATAGTTTCGAGCGAAACTATAAAATTATGCTATCCAAGCACAAGTGACAGTTTCGCTGGGAGATTTCAGTGAAGCTATAGATTCGCTCGGTATGGATTTCTGAGTTTAAACTTAAGCGAAACTAATAGCGAAATACAGTTTCTCTTAGGCGAAACTACAAAATTGGTTGTAAGCAAAACTGATTAACAACTAAAACACATAACTCAACGCCTAAGACTCGGCGAATCTATGCCTTTGTAGTAGCGAATCTATGGTTTCTTGGCAGCGAAACTAACTATTTCGCCCAGCGTTACAGTTTCGCTGCCAGCGAAACTTGCCTTGTTTTGTATCTTTATGTGTATATTTTATCAACTAACCTATTTATTTTTCCATTTCAGTTGATATGGCTAACTTAAAGTTTGACGACAAGTTTAACATAGTAGCACTTCTGGATGACGGGAATACTAAAGTAGTAGGATTTAGAGACTGCATTAGATGGTTGAGGCAATCTCCAATATATTATGCTATAACACATATGCCTACCATATATGATCTTTATGTGAGAGAATTCTGGTGATCTGCTGAGTACGACATTAGGTCTTTACTAAACCGTATAGTTGCCAGGATTGAAGGGCATGACATAGTTATCAATGTGGAAACTATAGCCAAAGTACTGCGTCTTGAAGATGATTATGGGCCAGAGGTGGTGCTGTCTGATGCCCAAGTTTTAGAGGCATTCAGGAGTATCGGGTATGAAGGACCACCATTTGGATCTAGAAGGAAATTATGAAGTCTCTCCTGTTAAGGAATGGATACATATAGCCCATGTATTTATTATGTGTCAGGGTCATAGAAAGGGAGGATCAGATGGGCTGAATATACATTAGGCGAGGGCCATGATCATCTTCTGCAGAGGTCAAAAGGCTAACATTGCAAAACTGATTTTTGATTGTATGACTAAAAACATTATGTCCCTAAAGAAAGACAAGTGGTTGCTATACCTGAGGTTTATCCAGATGTTGATTGATAATCTGATCCCAAATGTGCCAAGACACGGAGAAATAAAAAGACTGGCATAAGTGAATACGAGGATATTTGCTGACTACTCTACAGTTAGACACGATTTTAGTGGAAAGATCACTCACTTATGGGAAAACATGTATCCAGTTGAGAGGTGGAACTATATTAGAAGAGTGATTGAGTCTGAAAACAAAAATGCTAAGGAAAATATAGAAAAACAAGAAGAAGCAATAAAGAAGAGAAAAAGGTATGCAAAAGAAAAGGAGTATGATTTTGAGGAAGAAATTGAGGAAGTGGCTGAGGAGGTTGGAGTACAGAAGGAAAGCAGAAGTTAAAGAAGGGCTGAAGAGAGTGAGCTTGAAAATATGTCAGAAAGAAGAAGCATAAGCAACATATATTCTCAGAACAACCTGGTAGGAAAGATGCCAGATCTGAGCTAGATCAAGACGTGATCAGAAACGTCAGTGCTTTAGTGGCAAATGAGCTAAGCATGATCAAAACAAAGATGATAAATCAAGAGATCGGGGAGAAGGCAAAAGATGTGGTCATTGAAGGTTTGAAGAAAATGGTGGTGGATCAACAGGAACTGATAAAGACATTGTTTAAAGAGTTGAATGAACTAAAAGAAGTGGCCGGCCTACCAAATCAAAGAACTGAAGCAGAGCTGAATGATCTTACTGATACCTCAAAGTATGAATTCCTCAATATGGGAGGTTCATTAATGGCAGGTGAGGGCCCGCGTGGAGCTGCAGATATAGAGTTTGATGTTGATACAAATGAAGCTGGTGGTGATGATGTGGGTGCAGGTGCTGGTGATGTGGGTGCAGGTGCTGGTGATATGGATGTAGGTGCTGGAGCTAGTGGCGTTGAGAAAGAGGTGGATGTAGGAGGAATTAAAATAGTTGAGGCTGAATTCAATCTAATGTTTGATATAGAGAAGGATTTGACTAGAGAGGAGGTGCGTGTGGAAGAGGGGGATAAAAAAAGGAAGAGCTTGACATACGGCTAGTTGATGAAGAGGAAGAGGATGATGAGAAGCTTGTTGATTACCGCTCTGAGCCCGAGTATTATGAGGTTGATGAGAGTACGGTGACTTATGTAGCTCAAAGAGAGTCGACTGAGGGAGATGTGATTGAGATTGCTCAAGAAGACTGGTTTGAAAAGGAAAAGGAATGAGAGGAGATAACTCCTTTGTTCCAAAATATTCAAGGAGCTAGCAAGAAGGATGTTGATAAAAGGATTATAAGCTGGAAACAATGTTGAGCTCAAATTGTTTATGATCAAGAGGTGAGGAGGCAAGATTTACTATCTGAACAAGAGGAAGGCATTTAAGACCTTGCCTCGGTGGGATTTGAGGAGGTTCGCTGAGATTCCACTGATAAACATTGATACAAGTGAGAGGGCTATGGTGCTAGAGAAAGAAATAAAGAAGGGGGTCAATTTTAAAGCCTTCGGTACATGAAGCCTGACAGAAGAAGGTCTAAGAAATACTTGGATTGGGTCACTGGCAAGGGCAAGATTATGCTAAAATTAAAGGCTGCCAAAACTGTAAACTGAGTACGAGTGCCCAATCCACTTCCCCCGATGCTACAAGCTTTTGTATAATGGTTCTATGACAATAATATTAGGGAAGCAGTGATAAGAATAAAAGGTGATCAAGAGATTGGATTGTTTGATCCAATGGAGGTTTTTCTGTTTGGAGATGAGGATCTAAAGATTTTATGTGAAAATCATATAAAGGCAGGAGCTGGAGCTGAAACTAGGACTGAAGCCAGTCTATTCATAAGAGTGGCTAACAAAGCTCGAGGAGTGAGAGCTGAGTTTAGGGAGCTTATCAAGAAAGTGATTCAAGCTGACGAGACCAGAATGGACGTGCAGGATCTGATAAAGAAATTACTTCAAGCTAGTGCACATGCTGAACAAGAGACTGACAGAGATGTTGATGATGTTGTGAAAGAGGCTGGAGCTGAACAGGAAGCATTTG
Source organism: Flaveria brownii (assembly GCA_018326445.1). NCBI lineage: Eukaryota > Viridiplantae > Streptophyta > Magnoliopsida > Asterales > Asteraceae > Flaveria > Flaveria brownii. The sequence continues at coordinate 4,888 of BJCN01147741.1, forward strand.
AGAAAGCCAAGAAGGATGAAGGACAAGTGGAAGACCAGGCTTGAGCTCAAGAGAAGAATTAAGCTGAAGCCGGTGAGGTCCAACCTAGGGGGAGTATTGAAGATCAAGTATAGGTTGGACTCACCTTAGTAGTTAGTTTGTTTTGCTTTATTTGTAATAGGATCTATGTTAGTTTATTTAATATATGTAAATAGTAGTTAGTTTATATCTAGTAGTAGTTTCCACTGACCCAGCGAAACTACCAGCGAAACTATAGTTTCGCTGGTAGTCAGTTGTCTTAGGTCACCCGGCGAAACTATGTTTCGCAACCGGGTGAAACTAAGTATCCGGTCAGTACAGTTTCGCTACCCAGGGAAACTGTTAGCGAAACTATGGCTGCTATATATATATGAATCATTGTAATCTTTTGTAGCAAGTTTTGCACAACCCTAATCTAAGAATATACTTTTTGCATTACTGTTCTTATGTGTATTTTGGCTGGAATCATCAATTTCATTATCATTGAGCCTTGTTTTGATTCTACTTTGGTGGAAATACTTATATTTTGAAACTCTTTTGATAGATTATTGTTTAGATACTTGTTTCAGTTATCTTTGATTGAGATTTCTTATCATTAGCACTGTTGTTTGTATTGTTGGGTCTGAAAAGGATAGTCGATATTATCAACATAGTCAAAGTCAACAAAAGTCAACGTCATGGTCAAAGTTATCGGGAAAGTCAAATAGACGCGTTCGAGACGAAGAACCGAGATGAGACTTTGAAGAAATATTAGACTAGGAGTTTTATTGTTAATAAATATATTTTATGTCAACAAAATATATTTAATCTTGTTTTAGTCATTTTTATGTTTTATTTGTATTTTCCCTAATTAGTTCAAGTCTAGGGGCTCAATGTGTCATTAATGAATATATATTCACTATAAATAGTTAAGTCGTAATTAGGGTTTTGTAGAGCATGAATGGGCTATATTTGAGGGTTTCCATGTAAACAACATCTTATGCAAATCAATATGGATCAAATGGGGGTTTTGTATTAGTGTTCTTGAGTGTTCATATATGTTCTTCATATTTTATCATGTTTGATCCAAATCTTCATCAAATCAATGATTCAAAGGTGTTTGGGACCAACAATTTGGTTTCAGAGCCTTAGTGCTCTTGATTTGTTGATTTGTTGGGTTTTAAAAGGGTTTTAGATAAAATCACTGTTTCATTCATTTTAGATCTGTAAAATGTGTTTTTAACTTGAAAACCTTTTGTAAAGTACTTGGATTGAGCATAGAAAGCTATCCCAATCATCCAATCACCAATTCAGTGTGATCTGGGTGATTTTAGATTGATTTTCTATTCGAAAAGTCTTTCTGTTGCTTCCAGCGAAACTAACTATTCATCCAGTGAATCTAGTTTTGATTCCAGCGAAACTACCATTTTCTGTGATTTACTAAATTTTCTGTGGATTCCAGCAAAACTACATAGTTTGAATGAAAGTTCACCTCACTTGACCAAGCAAACAAGCGAAATTGCTAGTGATATTTCCCTACAACGAAAGTTCTACCAGTTTCAACGAAACAGTGGGCGAAACTAGAAGCTTTATAGCATTTTTCAAGAAAAACTGCTACCCATTTGCCTAGCGAAACTACGGGCGAACTTGCCAGCGAATTTACCAGCAAATCTACTGAAATTCAGCGAATCTATTCCTTACTTAGAAAATTACATCAACCAACATTACCATCTCTGATTTGGAGAGTGTTGCACCAAATAGGCCACCAAGGCTTATAAACGGAGAAAATTTTGATGATTGGAAGCGATGCTTAAAGGCCTTTTTCTTTTCACGGATCATAATCAATGGGAATCTATAATGAAAGGTCCACACACTCCAACGGTGGCTATCGGTGAACAGACCAGAGTGAACACTGACTCCTCAACCTTCTCTGAAAGTGATATTAAGCTAACCAATCGTGATCAGAAAGCTTTTGGGGCCTTGACCTTATGCTTATCACAAGACATATACAACAGTTTTGCTGAGCACAAAGTGCAAAGTCTCTGTATGATGCCTTATGTGAAATCTATGATGGAAATGACGATCTAAAGAAGGACAAGAAAGCCTAAGCTGAGAAGGATTTTAATTCATTTGTTGGAAATAAGAATGAAAGCATTACTGATCTTACTAATCATTTTTGTCTGTCTAGAGCACTCTGAAGAAGTATGATGAGCAGTTGGGTAATCATGAGCAGGTGACCAAGCTCTTAGACTCTCTTCCTCCCCAATGGAGCTTACAAGTAAGGATGCTGAAGCAGCAGAGAAAGTTTGTTGATTACAAGCTCATGGATGTAATCAACAAACTGAAATCTTTTGACTTGGATTTGAAGAGAAGGGAATACAATCACTCCATGGTGCCAGCCATGGTATATCCATAAAACGCTGCATTGATCTCATCCGCTGCAAACTTAACTATGTATGGTATGGCTTATGGTGGATCTACAGGGATCGGTATGTCAGACAAGGCAAGTGGTGGATCCACAAGTGTCGGTTGAAGCTCAAAGACATCTATCAGTACTCAACTTTCGTCTGATACCATTGCACTGTTTGGAATGTTTATGCACAGTTATGAAGCATTAATTGCTGGGGAGCTCAAAGATAAGGGGATGACGGTTGAGGACATGTATCAGGTGGATCCTGATGATTTGGAGGAAACTGATATTCAATGGCAAATGGCAATGCTCACACTACATGCAAGGAGATTTATGGAGCGAACTGGAAGAAGAAACTTTGGCAATCATAACCAAAATTCTAAGCTTGGTTTTGATAAGTCAAAGTTAAAATGTTTCAATTACATACAGTTAGGGCATTTTAAAAGAGAATGTCCATCTCCAATCATCACTGAACCGGGAATGTCTGGAACTTCAAAGGTTATCCCGATTACTGAAAAGCAAGAAGCCAAGCAAACAAAAGAAACAGCCTTGATTTCCAACTTTGACTGGAGTGCAGAGATTACTGAAATAGAGGAGGAAATCAATCATGCGTTAATAACTGAACGTGTAGCTCTTGCTGAGTTTGAAACAAGCAAATTAAAAACCAAGCTTGAAAAATGGAGAATATCTTAGATGAAACATGAGGATCTTTGCAAGAAGCGAAGGGGGGCTAGAATTAAGACAGGGTTGGGATTTGATGAAACCACTCAGGTTATCCTCCTCCTAGCACTCATTGTTACTCTCCTATGCCTTAACCTCATCCATCTAATGATTTGATTGAAGCTGCAGATACTAACTGTTTACATGCAGGTTTAAGCAGCGTAAATCAGAAAGAGGTTCGAGATGAATATGATTCTCCTGCAGGTTTGGGGATCATCAAGCTCTGAGTTCCAAAATGATAATTCCACCTCTGATGCTTCAAAACCAGTATCAATTGTTTCTCATAACTTCTTTAACAAATTCAAGACAGGTAACATCCCTTCTTTTGTTCCTGTCAAGTTTGTCAAAGAAGGAACAATTGTGGAATCGTCAAGCAATCAGAACTCAACAACACAAACTGACGCAACAAGAGTTATCAATCAAGATCCATTGGAAGCTGACATGTGTATACAAGACTGGACAAGCTCTAATGATGAATCAGAGATCATCAAGCCATCTAAAGTTATCAAGTGTCAAAAGCTTCCAACAGTTGAATCAAGACCTATCCGGATCTCATCCCCAATTGCTAAACAAATCAGCAGTTCTTCTCTAACTTAGCAGAAGCACTCACCATCTTCATTTTCTATCCATCAAGCTTGACTCAAATCTACCTCAAAGTCTGCCAAGTCACCAGTCATACAAAAGGGTTCTTGGGAGAATGCTCAGATTTCATCTCCTCGAACATCACACTTCAAATCACAGTCCAGTTTGATATCCACATCGACAAAACCTCAAAAGGTTCAATTTCCTGATATCCAATAGAAGAAGCTTCAAGGTTGTCAACAAGCTACAACAACCTCAAAGCAGGATCTATCCTCTCCTGATTACCACGGGACTACAAAGAACCAAATGCCTTTCAAGGCTTGTTTTAGATGTGGAAAAGAAGGTCATGTGCTAAAGAAGTGCCCTCAGGTTCAAAGGAAAGTTCCAGACGATAAAGACAACATGTGTTGCTTCTCTGTTTCAAGAGGTAGAAAGCACACATCTTTGAATAGTTGGATAAAGAACAATATATCCAAACCTTCTCATGTGAAGACGGTTTCACTTGATTCAAAGATGAAAAAGAGCAATGTTTCAACAATAAAATCTCTGGCTTCGTATCTTAAAACGGAAATGATTTCCAAATTCAATTCTTTCAAATCAAAAGTAATTGAACAAAAACAAATTTGGAAAGTAAAACAAAAGGAAAAGGATAAAGAGATAAATGATTTTTGAAAAGAGTGGGTGTTTAAACAGGTTACATACACTGATGAAAATGGAACACCTAGGACTACGATGGCCTGGGTCCCCCTTTCTAACTAATCTATTAATAAGTGCAGGAACAGTTTAGGAGGACTGTTAGTAATCCGGTTTACTGATAGAGAATGTTCCTCATTCAAATTTGAGGCGGAACAAATAGGTAATGGTTTTGGTATCTTATCCATATTTTGGATTCTTATCTGCGTTTTCATATCTTATTTCACAATCACTGCATTTCTCTTTATAGTTCATTTTTTTCCTTCGTTAGAGTAAAATGGAAGACAATTTCTTTGGTTATTTTTTTAGTAAGTATAGAATATGTACATAAATAAAATTTAGGGGGAGAGTAGTATAATAGAAAAGAACAAAAAGATTTTAAATTTTATTAGTTATGTAGTTGCTTTAGGTTATAAAATAAATAAAATCTGAGAACTTGATTTGGGATGACTGAGAAATAATAGTATGTCTTTGGGGTATGCTTATTTGCATGACTTGTACTTTGTGAGAAATGATAGTAACTGATGTAGATGTCTATATCACTTGAAATTCTAAAATCTAAAAAAGACAGTTTTGTTATATGATATGCTTGGTAGGCTCATCCCAAAAATGAAGTAAATAGTGATCATGTGGCCAAACTAACTCTTCAAGAGCTCAGTAATAAGGATTACTCCCATGACATCTTAGCATGCATAAAGAAACGAATCCTTGTTAGAAACTGGCTGAGAGTTTTAAAATCTCTTTTCAGATTTCCCTAAAATCCCAAATCACCCTCACCCTAGCCCTGAATTGAGCACCTAGTTAACAAAAACAAACGCTTCTAGTTATGCTCTTCAGAAAAGCCTCTGTTTTGAGTCACTTGTGACTCTTTTAGAATGTACAATAATAATAAAACAAAGTGCATGTTCATCTCTTCTGCTATGCAGAAGCATTGACCTGTAGTGATGATCTTCTCTGTTATACATGAGTATAGACCTGAAGCTCTCATCAGCACGCTCAGATGATCATCTCCTCTATTATACGAAAGTATAGACCTGGAGCGCTCATCATCTGTTTCTCTTTCAAATAATATAACAATGATTCTTACTCAAAAGTCATTGTCAAAAGCTCCACCAAATACTTACACATATATAAAACATTCACAACGGTTCTCAAACGATCATTGTCTATGTTAGCACTCTGGTGAATCAAATGCAAAATCAGTCAAAGTCAATCATAGTGCTCAATGAGCCATGATAACGGGATAAGTTATTTGCTGAATGTATGTGGGAACGAAGTTACATGAGTGTCTCTAATCAAACCTAATACGTGATAAAATCAGTTGCAGGTCACTCGTTGAAAAGAATAAGGCATGGGTTTAAATTGGACAAGCATACCGATAATCATTCTTGAACAGTCTTGGCTATCAAAGACTTAAAATTGTGATTAGACTCTGCATCAATGTGATCTCACTAACTTGTTGATGTTTAATTATATCTTTATGCTTGAGTATATACTGAATATGTGATCTCATGATTAAATCAATTCTTGGTTCTCAAATTATTAACAAAAATATATGTATATATTATTTTTAGGTTAGATTCTTATGATTATAATTTATTAGTATTAAATTTCTTATTTAGTTTTTCAAATTATTTTCAAGCCTTCCATATTATGCTATTGAAACGATCACATATTTTTCATGTATTTCATGGGAAATTGCACACACAAACGAACATGGTTTCACTTGTTTATATATTCACAGATAAACACGGTTTTATTTGTATTGTTGAAATGATCTAATGAGAAATGTGTAAAATGGGTTTGTGATTGTGTTATAGATTTTTGCTGCAAATGATGGCCCATCATCAGCTGAACAAAGTACCTAACCAGAGAACATGTTCTTCAAGTTTACAGAAGATACCGAGCTAGGATTCCTCCTCCTACATCTTCTAAAGCATTCAAGTATAGAGAGTTAGAAAATCTATTCCTGATCATTCCTAAAAGATGCACATGAAGAGAGGGAGAATACAAAAAGGAGGAGCTTGTGAGATGAAAGATCTTCAGCAACAGATCATCAATCTAGGGGGAGATTGAAGATCATTATATGGTTGACTTATCGGAGCTGAAGATGATACAAGACGTTGATAATGATAGACTAAGGGGGAGTATTGTTGGGTCTGAAAAGGATAGTCTATACTATCAACACAGTCAAAGTCAACAAAAGTCAATATCACGGTCAAAGTCATCGGAAAAGTCAAACAGACGCGTTCGAGACGAAGAACCGAGATGAGACGTTGAAGAAATATTAGAACAAGAGTTTTATTGTTAATAAATATATTTTGTGTCAACAAAATATATTTAATCTTGTTTTAGTCATTTTTATGTTTTATTTGTATTTTCCCTAATTAGTTCAAGTCTAGGGGCTTAATATGTCATTAGTGAATATTATATTCACTATAAATAGTTAAGTTGTAGTTAGGGTTTTGTAGAGCTTGAATGAGCTAGATTTAAGGGTTTCCATATAAACAACATCTTATGCAAATCAATACGGATCAAATGGGGGTTTTGTATTAGTGTTCTTGAGTATTCATATATGTTCTTCATATTTTATCATGTTTGATCCAAATCTTCATCAAATCAATGATTCAAAGGTGTTTGGAACCAATATTTTGGAACTGTACATTGAGGTCTTGAGTCTGTAACTTTCTACTTTATGTACTTTTATCATTTTTGTAATATATTAGGATGTGAGCTATGGCATGTCATAGTCACTAGTCAAAAAGCAATTTGCCTTTTGACTCTACATTGATTTTATTGTTTTCAATGTTCCAACTGGCTTTCCAAGTATAGCCGGTTATAGGATGTAGTATAAAGTATCTCAGGGTCTTGTATTCTATTTAACTTATGCATTGTAACTCTTGTAAAAGAACTTTAGATTAATATACAACATTCTTAAAACCCATATATATTGTTTCTGAGTTCTGTCTCTGTAAGGCCCGTTCCCGGGACGCTTACAGTTGGTCATTCATCGCAATTCAACATATAATTTACATATATCAAGTAAAATAACGCAGCGGAATTTAAAGTAGTACATTCTCATTTCATCATAAAAACTTTTATAGTATATTACATCGTTGACTTGAATACAAAATACAAGCTTTCTTTACATTGCCTAACTTTACTATGATTACTGCGGAACCATATGAAACCGGGGATTTCTTAAGTAATCCCTTTTATTTGAATCCTCAGCAATCATAGGGTCATATACAGTGACCTCTAGTATAGAAATATTAAAATTTTCATCATAAAGAAGATTCCTTAGGTAATCCCGTTTATCGAGATTACTCAAGGAATCTTGCACTTGCATGCCACATAATGTGTGGCAGCATTATCAAAAGGAGAATGCCATCCCAAAAGAGCTGAGTAGTCGCCTCGTGCCATCCTCAGCAACCTTACCTGTCAACTGGAAACACATAAAAAGTCAGCGTTGCTGAGTGAGTTCTAGTTTTATAGTAAAACATACTTTCATTCATTAAAATCGTTCTTACATACACGCGATCACACAATATACGTATACGTAGATAATATTATTATTATCTTCATCATTCTTTCTTTAACTTTCATTCGTCAAGCATGCAAATCTCTAAGGGTCACCTCTCTTCTCTGCCCTCATG
>BJCN01147758.1:0-13279 GCA_018326445.1 Flaveria brownii
GAATACAGGGCAATGTGCTCTGTTGCTTGTGAAGTCATGTGGATCATCAATTTATTTAAGGAATTAAACATCAATCTTAAGCTACCTGTCCCAATGTTTTGTGATAATAATGATGCAATATCTATTGCAACAAACCCTGTTTTTCATGAAAGAACTAAGCATTTTGAATTGGATCTTCATTTTCTTAGAGAAAAAATTAGTGCTGGAATCTTTAAAACAGAGCAAATTAAATCTGCCAATCAAGTTGCAGATATTTTTACAAAAGGGTTGGCTGTCGCTCAACACGAGTTGCTATGTCAAAAACTAGGCCTGATTGACATGTTTACAGTTTGAATTGAGAAGGGTTGTTAAAATTATTGAATCAATTTAACTGTAACATGTCGTTATCTCTGTTTCCATTACTAGTTTTATGTCTAATTGTCATTACAGGATATAGCAAGAACTAAAGGTGACAAATCACAAGCTTTGGGATGTTGACTAGAAATACTCAAGGTAAAAGGGGGCTGATTGTAACTTGGTGAGATTATATACATCACCTCGGTCCTAGGGTTTAACATCCCATTCGACATACACAAATTCGACAGCTGCAGCCACCTGTCGGCTTCTTCTTCTTCTTTAAGGCTGCACTTAATCAGTGCAGTCTTCTTCTCCCTTGTTGGATATCTGTTGTATTCTTGTTCTTTATACCGAGTTCACCACTTTTGGGTGAATCTCTTTGGGTGTATTCGTAGAGAGGAATCGGTATATGTACCGATACTTTCACTCATTTTTGGGTTTGTATTGAAGATTTCTTACAAATTTTACAATTACAAACTAAAAATAGAAGGTCTTGTCACTTTGACAAACCCAACCTTGCCTTACTAATTGATTCAAATATTTAGTTCGGAAAACATAATGAAATCTAAACAAACGGGTTTAGCAAATTAGATACAACTGGAATTAAGCTTCCCGTGTTGCGGGGGGGCGTAAACCATACAAAATAACACTAATATCACACCACCATTAATGACCATCAACACTGAAATTGCGATGTGTTAATACGAAAAAATAAGACCAAAGCGTAAAACATATAAAAATATAACTAAATCGATTTAATACTCTTGCATTGCGACAAACCTATTAAAGGGAAAAATATACGTAAAAACGATAAATCACACACGCATGTTGTGCTGTGTTAACTCACAAAATTTAGAACGAAAAGTAAAATTGGTGAACCGCACATGCATGTTTGTGTCGTGTTAACTTGCAAAACCTAGAACGAACGTAAGACGAAAATTTACAAAATATGAAAAGTATAGGGGAACAGAGTTGAAAGTATAAAATTTTGTGAGATTAAATTGCAAAAGATGAAGAGTTTAGGGTTTAAAAAAGCTTTGGGTTAAAAAAGAAAAGTCAAAAATTTTTTTTTTGAAAAACCTCCTATGATAGTATAACACTATTATGCATAAAAAATTGGTAGTTAGTATAATATAAATTAGTCATCACCTTAAAAATGAAATATTTAATATTGATAAAAAAACAAAAAAAAATAATTAAATACGATGATAGCTACCATCATATTAGTAACATGACCCTAAGTGTTTTATATAATATATTTGTTGTCAATGTTTATATTTGAAAAACATATCTTTCGGTATCAACATTCAACATGCATGTTCATTTACCTAGATAGCATGTTTACGTGTCGATGTACCTGTGTTGATAGCGTCCTAGAAAACACGTAGATCTGATTATATACCGATTCTGATATCAACGTGCTCATTTACCTGGAGACATGATTTGTTTATATGAAATATATGCTTCTATAGCGACATGAAGAGGTAACTTATCTTGAAAAAGTACACTCACTATGATCTTATGATAGATAATTTATGGGTGACGTTATATATACCACCTCTAAATTATTTTTACTTGTTAATACTCTTTTCTTAACTTGTAAAATAGTTACTATTTTACTTGTATGTTTTTATTTACCATATCATTCCTTAATATGTTAAATTAAATTTTTTAAGGTTTATCTATTTATCATTAATTTTAGTCTTTATATTTTTTTTTTATCTTTTATTATTTTTATTTGTAGTGGTTACGAGTGTTCAAAAAAACCGAAAACAGAAAATAACATGACAAGCGAATTGTATACGTAACCGTAAAAATCGAATCAAATCGTAAATTAGATTTTCACTTCGATTACCAATTACACGAAATCTTATTTATTTGGTTCGGTTATCCATATGAATTGTATATTAAATTTTTTATATTTAAGTATGTTTTTATATCGTTATATAAAAGTGTTTTTGAATCTTAATTTTAAAGAAAGTAAAACTTTTTTTCTAAACTAAAATTTCTATTCAGGGTAAACTATGACAAGTTTTGAAATTATTTTATAAAAAAGGGAGTATAACAAGTTACAGAGGGGACGTGTATAACCTAAACTCTTAATTTACGTGTGCAAAAACTAGTGGCATAATTTACTAATTCGATCAAAAACCAAGTTTGTAAGTTTCTGAAAAAAGAAAGAATAAAAGCGACATTGACCAACATCGCAAACTGTTGATGATATAAAAACCAAACTTACAAGCTACTATAAGAAAATGAGTGTGGCATGACCCACTTGTACTTCACGCCAAACATAAGCTTATCAATGATATTTAATATTTAATATAAATACTTTTATATTTTGTAACATGTTATAGTTTAATTACTATATAATTTGGTACGTAAGTTAAGTTTTGTCTTCAACTTCTACTTTTATATCTTTCCCGTGAGACACTTATATTTAGCTTGGTCCTAGAGGCTGTTTGGGATTGTTTATTTAGAAAAACTTTTGACTTCTGGATGGGTGAAAAAACCAAAATACCCCTCCAAAAATCACCAGAAGTTAAAAAATTTAACTTCTGGTGACTTTTGGATGTACATTTTGGTATTTTCACCCCTCCAAAAGTCAAAAGTTGTTCTAAATAAGCAATCCCAAACAACCCCTAGTGCAATTAGTCTGCCTATTGGTTATGGAGTTCACATGTTAATAGCCGTCCTGTGACTCTAGTGAGTATCTCAACTAGAGTATGTGCTTTACGTGATATTGATTTAAAAAAAAATCTCCATGTTATATATGAATTCATCGGTATGGTGATTGACGTATATTTTTGGACTTTGACACCGTATTTTTCTTATAAATGATAGGGTAAGGGGCTGTTTATTTCAGCTTTTTAATGGTTCAGAGTTCAGACTGTTTGTTTTGTGAGCAAATGTCTGAACCCATTCAGACATTTGCCTCTGAATAGTTAAGCATTATATGGTTAAGTCCTCTTATCTGAATTGGTCAGACATTTGACTTTGAATAGTTAAGCGATATACTAGCGTTTAATGATTCAGACATATTATTGGTTCAACATTTAATGGTTCAGACCTCTTTATAAGTTTAGCATTTAATTATTAAGAAATTGTCAAACAACCTTTAAATCTAAAAAGAGAATGACAGATTTATTTTGAAGTTGCCTTTGATTTTTAGCTTGAGTTGAATTGAGAGATTGTCCGATGATTACTAATGTTTGTATTCCTTGATTATATTTTTGTTAAAACATTGATCAAAATCTTGTTAGTTTTAACGACTCCGATAAAAAGATCATAGAAATATAAAATGTGAAACATTTTGGCATAAAAGAAAAGTGAGATAAAATAATGACATCAAAAAATATTGAGAATCCACCGTTAAATGTATGACATGAAAAAATACATTTTGTTATATGAACATTATTATCTTAAAAGAATTTAGATGTAATTTTCTTAAGCACGTTTAGTCGTGGACTCGTGGGACACCATTTTTACCACCAAGCCCTAGTCTGAGTCCCCAACGTTGAAAAAAAAAATAAAAAGGATATAAAGATGTAGCCACCTTTATGTCAAGTAAACAGGCCATTTTACTAGAATTTAACATTGGGTGTGGTTATTCTATATTTTTACTACAAAGTGTATTTTTGATACAAAGTGTGAGAAAACACAATAAGGCTAAAAAAATCACAAAAAATTAATATCTTACAATCTAAATCGAATTTTAAAAAAGTAATTCGGAGCCTCTATTCCTCTCGTTGTCCTCTTTCAGTAAAAAATAAATTTTTTTTGATTGTGTATTTATATGACACAATGACGTTATTGTGTCTTTTATATTGACACAATGACGTCATTATGTCTTCCATAATGATACAATGAAGTCATTGTGTCTTTCATAAATGACACAATAAAAAAACATTAATTTTTTTATTTTTTTTTAATTTTTCGTTTATTTTTTTCTTAGTGGGGACGACTAGGGGAACAAAAGCTCCTAATTAATTTTTTGAAATTCGATTTAGATTGTGAGATATAATTTTTTGTGTCTTTTTTTACTTATTGTGTTTTCTTATACTTTGTAGCAAAAATACACTTTGTATTTGAACATTTTTCTTAAACATTTACCCTTTTTAGATTTGTTATCTTTTTTCACTAATTCGATAGCATAACTTAATATATATGCTCCTTCATTTATTTGTATATTTTTGCAGATATATTCAACACATAATGTAAGATTTATACGCTACGATCACCTTGGAACAAAATACTTGTGTTTGCGTATCAGGGTTTGCTTCGAATGGTTTGAAATATGTACATGTGTTAGAGTTAACTTTTATTAAACAAAACAAAATATGTTACAAATATAAGTATTTCGTTCTCTTTATTTATACTTGATACGATTTTTATAGTTGTTTTTTTTAAAACACATATTTGAATGAATACACCAACTTATGGTTTATATTTACATAGTACAATATATTAACATGTAAATACACCATCCTCATGTAAATACAACGACAATAGTAACATTTTACAAATGCGTATATTTTATAAAATCATAGAAACGTACTATTTCTAACAAGCTATTATATGCAACAACGTGTTTACATGTTAATGTAATATCTACATATTTTCAATATCCATGTTCATATGTGAATATATTTTTTTTTTCACATGTATTTACGTAAGTATTACTGCATTAGTATATTCATATGTGAATCTAATTTGTATTCACATATGCATTTACATTACTTCGTTTTCAAGGAGTGAGAAACACATGATCAAGGCCCAATGGGCCTGCACCTGCCTGGGCCTTGGCCCACACTTATATTCACTCATCGGCCCATGCCTACAGCCCACTTATCTTTTGGTTATTGTCTGTTTCCAAGCCCACACACACGGCCTATATTTTCATCTGATGGATTGTATAAGATCCACAATGAAGTCCTATGTAAATTTGGTGGTGCACAAAAACCGGTATTTAGTAAACTCAATCGATTTCAAAACCGCCGGTTTGGAAGAAGTCAATGGAAGTCAAACGGGAACGGTTTTATAACGGGCTTCTAAAGAAACAACATACCATATCGGGCCGAGTTGGCTCGGTTTCAAAAACCAGATTCAACGTTATTGTTATGCGTAAACTTGTTACAAAATCAAATTCAATGTATATATACCCAACCCGGTCTTAAGGTTGCAGATTGAATCGGAACCCTAACGTTTTCACAACACCAATCTATAGATCGATTTAGTTTGGTTGTGAGTGGTGACTACAAATCCCTAGTTTCATATGATCATTATCTCCATAATGTATGATATTTAAAACAATTAAATTAATATGTAATTTGACATAATCTAAATTTCACAAAACATACATACAGATCTCAACAAAAGACTAATGTGTTGAATTTAGATATCTTGTGTATTGATATCAATTCAGCGAGGTATGTTATTTATAAGGACTTGAAAACTTAGGAGCATATACATACTATATGAATATATGTTATACATCACCACAATATAAAGCTATATCACTAGCAACTTAATAAATCGACAGTCCGTTGGTAAATGTGGTTAGACTATCGTTTGGTTTTAGGTAATCTCTTTTTTGAGAGTACAAAAAAAGTGATATTTCCTAATGAATCAACGGTAGATAATTTAGTGTAGGAATACCAACGGACGTTATATCGATAGGAAGGTTTAGAATGTACTTATGGATTTGTCTCGGTAATCCTCTGATAATAAGAATTAAACAAGTTAGTTTGCCGGGGAACTTTTCTAAAAACTATGCGGGAATCTTTCTTGAAAAGCCTAATCAGTGATAATGTTTTTATAGTCATCGATGGATTTATGACAAGTAGTTTGTTAAAGATAATTTTTTTATAGTCATCGATGGATTTATGACAAGTGCTTTGTTAAAGTTTGGGTTTTCATACGAACGCCTCAAAAGCCTATACAGAAATCTTGTCAAAATCTTATCTTTAGAGGTTACGACTAGATTATTAATGCAAGTTATGACTATTTATTTTTAATTATTTTGGAATTTTGATGGCTTCAATAGGTGATCCATATGTAATTACCAACAACCAATGTCTGTCAATGTATCCTAGTATTTTCTAGGGGAACAATAGGAAAAGATATATACTAGAACATGTTCTACACTATATCTTAGGTTTATAGTTCACCATGGTTAAACAAAGAGTAAATCATATTGTATGACATTTACACGAAAAGAATGTGTGATGATACGGCATAATTCTTTATCGTCTACAATCATTTAAATACATATTTGGCAGCACCAGGAATATGTGTATGCTCGAAATAAAAATCCCAATTGATTACCCTTGGATCAAAATAGAACATATCAGATTCTACTTCGTTTTCTCTAACTAGTTGATGAAGTTTTTCAGTATTCATATCATCGAAGCTGTCAAAAGAAAATTAATCAATCAATCACGTATGGTAAATAAGAAAACAATATACATAGTCATTTACAAAAATAAAAAAAAATTAACATGGTCAAATAAAGAACTTACTAGCTTTTTGAGAATAAATAGGGTTTGTATAATTCCACCATCCGTAGAACAAAATTGGTCTTTCTTTTAAGACTTGTATATGTGTCATTAAAAGCATGACATAATGCCGAATTCACAATCTGCAAACCCTGAAAACACATGACATATTTAAATATCTAACATTCGTAACTAAGAATATGGGATGAAGTTTACATTAATAAAATAGTATCATTGCAAGTAATGAATAGTTTTTAGATGTCCTGAAAAAAAAAAAAGAATTTCTACAAGGTTCTTAAAAGTGTTTCGGTTTCTACAAGGTAGCGACTTCTAAAACATATGACATACAACAAGCGACTTCACATGTCCCATGAATTATTTCAAACATTCGTTTTACCATATATATTTAGAGTTCGTTACCCATGGTTTTAACTTCTAGAGATTAGCTGTTACGAGCTAGCAGTGTATGAGAATTAACCTGTAAGGGAAGCAGATAACGAAGAGCAAAGTATCTTTGAAAGCTATCCATTGAGTTTAACACCTTAACCCTACTAACTATAACTGCTTTTCCATCTTTGTTAATCCATGGATGCTTTGAAAAATAATTATATCCACTTTCTTGGATTGATTTGTACTTTAACGGGTTTGATACCGAAGATCCAACATGATATATTATTTCACTTGATGGTTGACTTGCATGAGCCGCTATTGTCGCGATCATAGCATTCACCACCATATCTGCCGGTATCTGTTAGTTCATATTTACACACTAACAGTTAAACAAGCTTAGTTATGATATCTTACTAAACAATCGAGTCTTACAGGAAAAAAAAATTATCAACGATTGTTTTCGTCGGTCATATCCTAAGAAAACTAAGTATTTTTAAATTTTGGTGATTGCCGATGAACACTTAAATTACATTAAAAAATTTAAAAAAAAACCGTAGTCATAAATATGAATTTGTTTAAAAAACATACCGCGTCAAGTACGGATTCAGGATCACCAAGGAAACATGGTAACCGACCCTTGCCATAACCAATTACCAAGCTATCGATAGTTCTGTGGTTTTCAAAGAAGAGGGATATTTTAGTTGATCTTTTTATATGTGAAAAATGAATATTTTTATTGAAATAAAGAATTAATCAATTAAATTGAAGTTTATATTAAATACTTACAATAAAAAGACGGGTAAACGGACAACAAGTTGCGCCGCACCCCCTCTTTTTGTACTTAATCAATTACCTTATGCCTTCAATCCAACCGGGAAAGGGTTCTTTGTACGTGCTTGTGATGATGGTTGGTCGAAGAATGACCAAAGATATGTTTCCTTTCAAGTGTCCGAGAATCATTTCTCCTAAGGCTTTTGTGAATACATATGTATTCGGCCATCCAAATTTATTTGCCCTATAATATGTAATTACCAATGAAACCAAAATGTAGTTGATAAACTTATAATTGTGACTAAGGATACTAATAAGTTACACATGCTTACTTTGATGTCAAAAATAAAATTACCGTATAAATTTCAATATAATAAACGGATATATATATATTCACAAATTATATGTTGGGAGTTGTCCAAATATAAGATGATTTAGTAAAATAAAAAAAAAAGTATATAATTTTAGCTGACATGACATTCTGAATATATGTTATCTTATGGGTGAAACCTGAAATTGAAATGAATATGAAAACGATGATAGCTAGAAAGAATGTCAAACCCACATCCAAAAACGAATCTTATATTCATTGGTTGACACGACACCACCGTTTAAGCATGGATTTTTTGTATGTTTTTTTTTTCTTTCAAATGATGACTATTATAAATTACAACAAAAGACATAAAAGCAATTAAAATGATTGTCTTCAAAGTCAAGAATCTGAAACTCATTTTTCTTTAAACTAAAATAAAAAAATCAGCTAGTACAGGTTATATAATAAAGTACCGTATAAATAAATTTATAAAAACAAACGGGTCAAGCAGCCTATCTGTTTGTGGAATTCAAACTAAAACTAATAAAAACTCCATTATACTACACCAAACCATAGGTTTAGGATATTTTACATCCCTAATTGAGGGATAAACCAAAAAGTAAATATAAAAAATAAAAAGATTTGAAGTGAAAGCGAAACAACTTTGTACCTTTCGATCCCTAAATTTTTCATAGCCCTTGTAATTGATTTATCGGTAGATGTTCCATCATGGCTAAGCTCTTTTAGTTTTTCTTCGATAATCTTTTTCTCAATGTTGATATCAAGCTCGTGTAGACCGTTAAGTGTCTTTCCCAAATGATATGGAGTTTCTAGTATGAGCCCAGGTTTCTCACCGGAGACATAAGCTGAACAAACATAGTTTTAAATTCATCATGGTTTTATATATATGTAAAAATCATATAGTTAATATTCATAATTTATTGTCAAAAGTGTGATACAAGAGTAATCGGACTCTAATTAATATGGACCCACCGAAAGAGAGAAACAAAAATCCAACTTAATAAAAATTGAATTTTTTTATTTTCATACGAGTTATATGTCATAACACAAGGAAGAAAACGTTTTAGAGCATTCATAACACATTTCTTAAAATTAATTATGTGAGGGTGAGTTTTTCAATTATATGGAATGGTTTAAGTGGTTGTGAGTGGAGGAGAGAGAAAATGTTACTGTTCATTTGTAAATTTAATGATTTACTATTTAACCCTTATAATTTTTTTAATATTTTTAAAAGTGGTTGTGAGTGGAGTGGAGAGAAAATGTAATGAAAAATGTATGAAAATATGTTATTTAATTGAAATGAGATTGAAAGAGAACCCTTGATTGGTGCGGTTGGGAGAGGCTTTGAAAACGATTATGATGTTAATTACAAAACTTCTTCAATTCTCTCTATCAAAGTAATTATCTCGATTCATTAAAAAGACCAACGTATTGGTAAAGTTAATCAAATGATCTCTAGATCAATTATGGGGTACTTCTAACAAAATACACATTTGAGATCATGTATGTTGGCATTTTTCATGAATCGAGATATTTCATGCTAGTTCTCTTCTTTATTACATTTATCTCCAACCTCTATTTTGGTCTTTGAATTTATTATATAATGATTTGTACATACGTATCATGTTGTTGTGCTAACAATGAATAGTAAAATTATGAACGCTACTGGTTGTATAGTATAACTATATAATAATATAATTAACTTAAATAACAAGTATGAATGTATGTATGTACTAACCTGTGGATACGTGAAGAAGTAACTTTATTTTAACGCATTTGGCAGCAAAATCTAAAACATTTTTAGCTCCAAACGTATTCAAAGCTAACGCAATGTCGTACCTGCAATAAATCAAATAACAAAAATCAAATCTATCTATTATAACATTAAAAGAAGGTTTTACTTGAACACTTGTCAAAATTTTAAAACTCTTAATTTTAGTTTTTACGTTTATCTCTCATATTAAATAATTACCTTAATTACAAATGATATAAGTTCTTTTAAATATGTAATTTCTAAGGAAATATTTGATAAGATAAGAATTTTTTCCAAAACATCAAAATCTTTTAAAAATATGAAATATTTAAAAATTAGTGTTTTAAATAATAAAATTTATATAAACCAAAATAATTAAAATTCAGAGTTATAATGAGGCTTTTTTAGAAAGGACACTTTTTTAATGGTTAATTTTGGAACAAAATGTTTGATTTTTTTTAAACAAAAAAATTATTTTATTACTTATAATTATTACTCATAAGTAATTTATTTAACCCGTGTAATACACGAGATACTAACCTAGTTATTCTATATAAACAAGCTTACTTGACTCGCTAACCGACCTGCGACACCCTCACTCCAGATATCATCGGAGGCAACCGACAATGTATATAAATTAGAAAATTAAATGCTTGTACCTTTCATCAAAGGTGGTGGTGGCAGCTACATTTACAACAACATCAATATCTCCCCACATCTCTTTGATCAAACTAGAGTCTTTTACTCCCAAATTTTCACAGGTGATATCTCCGGCGACCGGAGTAACCTTTTCCGACAAGAACGACGGCAGATTTCTACCATACTTCTCTTTTAAGATATTGAACAGCTCCTTTTCCACTGCCTATAAATGTGTATTAAAAATGGTGTGAAAGAATACCAAGTGTATATCTTTTTATTGTTTTGTTTAAAATGATGAGTTAATTGGCAAGTGGAGTATGTTACAAGTGATATTAAATCTACAATATCAACTTTAGTCGATCGGAAGAAATGCTCGCAACATAAAGTACGTTCACCAGATATACTCAAAATTTAAAACATAAAGTTCACAAGAAAGCATTTGTGAAGTCACATCTTTAATATTGAAAGTTAAAACAAACGAATGCTTAAAAACGAGACACACATCGACATACCTCCTTATTGAACCGTTGCAAAGCGGATTCGTTATCAGTAGCCCTCAAAAGAAGATATAGCCTTTTCACATTCGGTTGAACTCTAAGTATCTTCTCCACAAATACTACATATGCACACAAAAATCAGTATTATGACCGCTTGTGATCTTATTCAAATTACATGTTAAAAAAGGTCTACATATATATAGAAAGAAAGAGAAGGTATACTTTTAGCAAGAAAACCGGTGGCGCCGGTGATTAAAATGGTCTTACTATCAAGAAAATTAAGAATGCTATCCAGCTCCATTGGTCGTAAGTACCGAAAGAACACAAACTTAACACTATATAGAGAATGATAGCAACAAGAACAAAATACTTTAGAGAGAGAGAGAGAGTTGTAGGGAAGAAAAACATAACATGCAAGTGTATATATATAGAAAGAGCGAGTTCTTTCGAAACCATTGTACTCTATATAATAGAACAACTTTAGCTACAACTAAGTTTAATATTCTTTAAAATTTACCATAAAACTTTTATGTTTTACAAATTAAGCACATGAAACAATCTTTTCTTCCCACATTTCTCTTTCTTCACTTATCATGGCTTCACAATGTCACATTATTATTTATTATATTATATCTTATATCAAAGTGCAACCATATTGCTAGAGTTAAGTTTTTTTATTTTATGTTTTGACCATCCAATATTTGGTTTTTATATGATTGCCACTTTTATATACATAAAAAAATTGGAGAAAGCTATTACCGAGTAATGTTTTAAATACAAGTGATCTGATGTTTTATAAATAATGATTTGTCAGTATATCACATTGATATGGTAAAAATACATAACGAATAGCAGCGAACGTCGTTCCGTCTTGATAGCGAGTGATGGTCAGGCGCGAAGCGCGGATGATAAATCTAGTTTTATAATTACTATCATAAAAATCATTATAAAGTATAAGACTAGTCTCACTTCGATTATATGAGTAACCGAGAAGTTTGTTATACAAAAGAGCATATTAGTAAAAAAAACTCTTTTAAAGAGTTAGGTGCTATGAACTGTAACCATTGTTAAAACTGCTATTACATCGATTGTACGAGTTAATTGACGTTTTTTTAGAATAAACCAAACCGATTTTCTTACCTACCTAACTAGTTTTTCTAAATGAATTATCTTGTTTCGCCTGTTATTTTATTACGTAACGTGCGTATCGATCTAATTAAATTAACATAAATGGTAAGTTGTAAGACGAAAAAAGTGATAGAATATTACCAAATAATTAGGGCCAAACATGTGTACGTCTTCGAGGACTACATATACACCACTCAATTTTCAAGCCGTAACATTCCAACACCTACGTAGCATCACCCGCCAAATATGATAATCTTTAATGAAAAGATCATTTAAATCAAATAAAATGACACAAATAAAGCTAGTTTTTCTGTTGAACAACCCAACCATACAATCATAAAATCACAAACATCACAAAAGCTAAAAATATAAGAAATTCTTTTAACTCCAATAAAATGGTAAGTAGGTAAAATGGTAAGTAGGAATGATACGTATCAGCACCGCATTTATTTTCATCAAAAATTTTACATTTCTTTCTTCTATTATATAATTAAATTAATTACAAATTATATTATTTATTTTTTTAAGATTAAATTAGTTATTTTAATAATTAAGAAAGAGAACTTTTTATTAATTTCATTTCTAAAGAAATATTTTTTTTTCTAAAACAACAATTTTTTTAAAAATACGAAATATTCTAAAATTTGTGTTTTAAAAAGTAAGGTTATTATAAACAAAAAATAAATAAAATTGAGATTTATAATAAAAAGGATTTTAATGATGCTAATTTTTTAAACGTTTGTTTTGAAACAAATTTTTATTCTATTTATAATAAGGAAAATTACACTAACTTATTATCTTAGAATATTGTTTTATAATTAATAAAATTTTATTATGTTTAATATTTTATTTATTCAACCTATGTAATATACGGGTTTACTAAAAATAGTATAACATATAAGAAATGCGTTGGCACATTATCATGACACGTGTA